>JASANE010009281.1:0-159695 GCA_030248225.1 Trileptium ribeirensis | reverse complement strand
TGTTAGACGAGTTCGTATTGCTGCTTAAGAATGTTGTCTAACAACTCGCTGAGTAAGGCCAATTTGGCTTCGGAAAACAGACCATAAAACAAACATTCAACATCGAATGTTCTGGCTATACTGAGAGTGAGAAAATTCAGAATGTCTTATTGCGCTATGAAGTGCATAAATATACATTCAGACATAGCTAGTAGTCCAGACTTAGCTAGCTTGGATAGTGTTAGCATAGTATTCACTTTAATATACTTGTCTTCAGTATACTCTAATAAATTTTACATTTTATTTGTCGTAGCTACCTGCTATGATTTGCGGATGACAAGTAATAAAAGTGTTCGAGATTTTCCTGTATGAAGAGTTATGGTCAAGCGTTATGGTTACTTGTATTCCACAGTTTAGTCAGATGTTGCTCTTCGGATGATGCAGACTAAAATACAGTCGCGACCAGAAATAAGTGCAATCGAAAACGATCAAAATCGCAATCGATCGAAATTTCGTTTAATCTAAAAAATCGAAATTTTCAAATTTATCTAATTGCGCGAAAATCGATAACGATCGAAATTTCGTTTAATCGTTCATACGTTTTGAATTAGCTAGTTCAAATTGAAATCTAAAAGACATACTATTTCAGTACATTTGGAATTGTGTCAGAAAGAAATATTTTTAGATACAAGCATTTCAGCTACTTCTGGTTTTTCGTCCCGGGCCGGGCCCGCTTTTAAAAAGTTCGAGCCGGGACGACGTCCATTACATTTCGGAACGGGCCGGGGCTCAAAATTAGGCCCTTGTTCACCTATAATTTTCAGTAGGTAAATAATGTCCAACACCAACTATATATCTGCAAAAGGCATGAAAATTTCGACATAATGCAATCAACACCCTCAATTGACCTGGGGAAAATGCCCTCATTTATTTATGGTTGCCCGGGTTAGAGCGGGGGCTGCTCAATTCCTCCGGTGTATATAATACAGATAAGATGGTCATCAGGATGATCTTAAGTTTAGCAACACAAATTACTCTTCCTTAATAAACTGTTTGCTATTAATAACCCAGTACCTAGTCGTAGAATTAAATTCAATACGGACAAAGTAAACATGGACCGGAGAACATTTTGATCAAACGACTTAAATATTACAGTTGTACTTAAAATTTATATTTCATCATGCTGTATCGATAAAATTCCGTGTGCCTTGTTTTAAATGCATTTAATATGTAGCTTTAATCCGAGGCTTTAATATGTAGCTGAATTATTGTATTGTTATACTACTAAATTTTCTTATATTTACATACATAATCGGAATTATTTCATACTGTTCTTATATGCTACATTTTTCTTCCAGCGTGGTGGGTTTGGTCGAGGCAGAATGTGAATGAACAACTTATCAAAACGCCCGACTTATGACAGTTTTGAATCTGTTTTAAATGTTGAGCGCAAGCTTAAAATTACTGTATTTCTTGTCATGTTTTTGTTATAGTATGCAGTTAAATTTATTATAATACAATTTGTTGATGTTAATGACAGTTAGTGTTTTTGGGCCGTATTAATTAGTGGCACTGCTATATCGTATTGGAATGTCGAGCGATGTAGGTCTTAATATAAATGCAAGTACTTGGTCAAATACTGTTTTAAAAATATATTTATCAGCTCGTTTAGGGTTCTTTAGTACATTTGAGTTTTTATTTTCTTAAATTTGCCCGCAGGAAAAGCAGTATAATAATTGTATCAGAATGCTTTTAAATTTGATTGGTGGATTGGTGTGTTTCTTCGCATTATAAAGACTTGCTATAATCTATCTGGAGACTTGGAGGGAGTATTCTTGTTTTTCTGGTACTTTCCACTGGACAAACATGGTAATTGGCTCGTATTGCCATTAGTTTTGGTAACGGTTGTAAAATGAAAGTCTGGCAGTTTAAATTTCCGCCACGTCGATGCCTCAGCTGCTGCAATGTAGATAGCCGAAAACCTTTCATTGTAAAAACAAATTTAATATTCGTCCAAGTATATGCTTCTTCAGCATTTGTTAACTCAAATTGTGTATGGAGGTTTTTGATTTGACACCATGGCCTGAAATTTGGGTATAGTTTATGTGATATGTATGGTGCTTAGCATGCCGCGAACGGAATATGATGTATTTAACTCGCACCCCTAACGGTAAACGACTATTATACTTATAAATATTGACAACGACAGTGTCGGATAATTTTCAGTGTGAATTTATGCGATGCACCTGTTATAAACCAAATTTCGGGTCATTGACCGAGGTTATCTAAGCCATATTTAGCCAGCAAATTTGATGGACGGGGAAAATGTTTGTTGCAGGAAGAACATTGGGCTGTCATAAGCCCACGGACTTTACCACCTATTGACGCAACAAAAAGCAAGCTCCAGTATAGGTTTTCCTACAGTCCGCAGAACAAAATTAGTTAATTTTAAAGGCGCAGCGGAAATTTTGTTGCTATTCGACTCATCTCTGTTAGGCTGTTCAAAAAATTCCCATTTTGGCTATTTTAGGTTTTTTCGGTCCCAGTAGAAAATTTTCAACAGATATAAATGCGTAATTTTTATATCACGTTCTAAACACTTTGAGGAGCAAAGTGGTTTCTAAAACAACTGAATTGCTTCACAGGTTAATGACGTACGTCCATTTATATGAAAACCTAAGCCTAAAATCGTTAACGCATGAACCGATTTCTTTGACATCATTTGACTCAGACACGAATGCAGTTCGAATAATATATATAAAATCATACATTTATTGAGAATTTTGTCTATTTTGGGTGCCCGATGTATTAGTACCCGAAATATTTTCTGAACCGACTCGTCGAACTGAATCGTATGGTAAGAAAACCAGCCTTGTATCATCAAAAATGAAATTTATCATCATTCATCATGAAATTTCGGGATGGTGGGATTCCAGAGAAGGCACCAGTTTGTTATCAATTTTATTTCGAGTCGTTATTACTTTGCTTTACGCATTATCGTTTATATGCCTTTGCATGGGAACAGAGTATTTCGCGCTAGTAATGATAGGTGACATGACTGGGTCTTTTTGGTAAGGATTGGATAATCAGTGAGGGAACGGTCCTTTACATTTCCTGTTTCAAGTGCCAAAATAACCACTTTAGCCTTTGTTTGTTTCTAGTTTTAGACAGTTTTATTTTTAAATATTGTTGAAATTGAGTCCACGTTATTTTTTATTTTGCTTTCAAGTAAATTTTTATCGCTTCGAAAAACGAATTTATATAATATGCAATTTCAAAGCCAGAATACCAAACTTTCAGCAACAACAAATTATGGCATATGCTCTGGCCTAAAATGATTCCTACATTTTTACTACTTGTCCAAAAAAATTTAGTGTTAGATTTCGTTTAGTTGCTATTATGTCGTTTACTTTTGCAGCCAAGTCATTTCATTGGCCGATAATTTCGGTTTATTATGCAAACTTCACACATTCCAAATTCCAAGTATATAATAGGTTTTGGCCCTATACCCTATATTGTTCATTATTTGCCTGTTTACAAAGGTGTGCTTATTAACTAATATGCACTTTTTATCATTAAAGAGTGGAAAAAGGTAGCGCAGATATATACTGTTAGAAGCTGAAATGATGACAGATACCAAAAACAATTTTATTTTTGAATTCATTTAGTAAAAATCATTTTTATGTGTGTATTAAGGTTTGTTTTGTTTAACGTACAAACTCTTGACTACATAGTAAATCGAAACAGGACCGCTAGGCTACCATTACGGCGCATTACCAGTGAATCACGTTGAAACCGATACCTAATATGACTAGTGATGGGCATACCATTATGCATGCAAAGTTGTGGGATATACAGGATTATCCCGATATCCTGATAAGGGCAACAATATTCTAAAATTTCAAACTTTTATTTAGTCTTCAAAAACTATACCGGACTTTGTCATTCACTATTACAGGTGTATTTTGTAATGTATTAACCATTTCAGGCATAAACAAACGTTATTGTGCTTTCTGCTCTGCACAAATATTTGCTGTTAACTTATTTTAGTAAACAGTATTTAATTTATAGTGAACACCATTTAATGTTAATATTAATTTATTCTGAATAAAGTATAAATCTGGATTAGATGCCAGGAAATCGCTGGAACCCAATTGTAAGCCGGAGAATCGTTATGTGCAACGGTTAGCTTATGAGTTAAGTCCAAATAACCTGGGCTAAATAACTAATTTCGGACGGACAGTCTAAGTCTGAAGTGACATCTGAAGCTGGTTATTTGTATTTAGAAGTTTTCAAAAAATTACGTAACGTACCAGGGTAACATTTTTAAAAAATCTATGTACTTCGTGAATTCTCAAGATATAAGCTTTTTATTCAAAGTACGACATATTCCTCAAACATCTCCCGGCAGATTTTAAAATATTTCCTGGTACGTAAGATATTTGAACACAAAGTACAGGAATGTTCTAACCCATTAATGAATGTAGTTGCTCTGATGCAACTTGCTATAATAAAACTAACTCCATTAGCTTAGTTCGTTGTGTAGCGTACGTTTGACTGCGTATTGCTATTCACTCGCGTTTCAGGGAGCATTAAAAACCCGAGCAACAGCGTCGTAGCTCAACAGTTTGCGACCGCAAATGTAACGTAAACGACTCGGGTCCAGCAACGGGTAGTAGAAACGTGATTTTATGAAAGACTGGGTTAAACTCCCTAAAATAGGACCATCGTCGTCAAAAACACGACAGAGGTCATGTTGAGACAGACGCCACGAGCACATTTATTACCAAAACACACGCACTGCAGGTTTTTTAATTAAACTATTATTCTAAATTTATTAGAATCTACAACATCAAATGTCTATTTCAGAAATATTATCTAAAAATCAACTGATGATAAAAAAGCTAAAACGTGCGTCTCTCAAAAGAGCGTAAGTCCGAAAAATTTCGTATTTCTACGAGTTTTTCTGTTTTAACTACGCCCAAATCAAAATCCACAAATTTTGACATAGCGTTGTTAGCCGCGACGCTGTTGCTGTTACTATGGCGTAGGAAGTGGTACAATAAAACTTTTAATAAAAATACAATAAATATTTCTCTAGAGCACCGTGATTTAGGTAAACGCAGTCATAGTTTAGCTTCTGTGGCTGCATGATGAGTGGCCGATATGCTATAGCTACCTTAGCCTTCTCTAGCTTCGAAAACGTCCTTAATCGTTGCGCTTACTTAAGTTCGGTTAAGTTATCAGCTTCGTCACATTTTTCAAACTTGGTTTAACCATCCTTGTTTTAAATACAAAACTGTCACAATTGCTTCAAAGAAACAGGCTGGATATTAGGGACACATTCTGAAAACGTTGACAAGTTTATTCAAGCTTGCTTACTTTACTTATGCCGGGGAACAACAACTTCAGCTTTAGAAAACTCGCAAAACATTTGTGAAAAGGTAATCCTACCGCTAATAGACAGATACATGTATTGGTTACTTCTTACTCAGTAATGTCCGGATACGACTTCGTATCCCAATATCCTTACCCATCACTAACGGATAAAAGTGTCAAAGCCTTTTAATGTAGCCTTTATGACAATGACATGTACGCAGACGAAGTTTGGCAATATTCGTCGAAAATGCTGAGTGAGTAATTTCCACACAGCGAGGTACATGTTTTCCCAGTTATTGACTGATTTCGTCTCATCGCTGCGAACACACTTTATTTGCAGTGTATTTTACCAGCAAAAATTAGTGTACACATAGATATTCATATATTTTATACAATGATTTCAATAATCGAAGCAATCTATTTCAAATATTTGGATCCGCCAAATTTGAAAATTAAAAAACCGTCATGGGTCCAAATGCCCTCGGCGATGGTCGTTTTTGCGCTTGCGCTAGCCTCTTACTTTCTGTTAACCGCCGGTATAGTGTACGATATAATTAACGAACCGCCGAGTGTTGGCAGTATGCCTGATGGCAACGGAAATTACAAGTAAGTGGACATAACCTTTCTAACCTAACATAATGGCATTCTTCTCTGTATTACATGTGCAGTGCTCGATATAATCAACGCACCGTCGAGTGTTGGCAGTATATCAATGGCAATATAAATTACATGTAACTAAGCATAAAGTTTTTGACTTAACGACGTGTCACGTTTTCTCCAACTGTCGGTGTAGTATACAATACAATCAACGAGCTGCTAGATGGCAACGGAAATTATAAGTACATAAACGCAGCGTTTTTGCCAAAAGCTTAACTTAGTTAAGCCTTTTTGTCAAAAGCTCAACTTAGTAAAGCCTTTTAAACAAAATTTTAATGATTCGTGAAGAAGTATGATTTACCATAGTATGTAGCTATTGTGGTATTTGAGATAAAAAATAATGAGTATCATGCTGAATTTCAAATGCACATAAATTTTGTTTCGACATAGAAATTTATTTCGATATTTTTCAGTTTCCTGCACGGTTTGACATTTCGGTTTTTTGCTTATCAGTAATACATGCACGGAATTTGTCGCACAAAATTTCACTCATCAAATATATATGTACGTAAGTAATTATTTACGAAGAGCATGAAGCTTCGCTCAACGACCATCAATTCCACACAGTCTTTTAGAATTTTTCTTGGCAGTGGACATCAGAACGTCGACGGTCACATACGAAAAGCAGCAACAGTATCAATTTGTGCCATCAACAAATAATGACTTTTCATTCGCGGAAAATTTTGTCACGGGGCATGAACCGGGGCTCCCTGACTTCGTCACTGAGGGGCGCTGGATTTTGTCAGGGGCATAAACTTGGGGAAGTCTAATTTAACATCGTCCAGCAAAAAACGCTAAAATTATTAATAAATGGCTCTATTAAGATACAAAACATGCGTTAAGATTAAAACCAACTTTTCATTTTTATGAAATTATTCATATGTTTAACTTCAGAAATAGATTTTTGTCAAATTTTCATGTTAACTGCGGGTGCAGTGGTTGGACCCCACCGACAAGTGGGGTATGAAACACCAAATGCACCTATGATATCCAAATGTCCTTAACATTAGAGTATGCGGTGGGGTCATATTGTTTTGCATTATGTACTATTGCTGGAACACATGGATTAGAGTACACGTCAGCTAAGCTAGGTTGATAATTTTATCAACAGCCACCGTGGTGTAATTTTGTACTTGTCTGCTTCTGTTATAACAACGATATGGTAATGTTCAATTGAATTGAATAAATATCTCTTGCATGAATAAATAACTGAAATGTTTCCTTCAGGCCGGTTGCGTTTCTGCCTTACCGCGTCAATGGCCAATACATAATGGAAGGACTTTGTGCCAGTTTTATGTTCTCGCTTGGCGGAATCGGTATTATTATCCTCGATAAGACAACGGAACCGCTTATGGCACGGCTGCCACGAACACTGCTCACGGCATTTGCAATCGTATCCGTTGTTCTTTCATTCTTTGTATCTCGTACGTTTTTCAGAATGAAGTTGCCGGGCTATATGTCGAGTATTTTATAAAATAATACATAAGTAATGATAATTATTATTATTTGTTTTTAATTTAAACTGTCAAAATTTCATGTCACCAGGTACCACAACACTATAGCCACATTAATGAGAGTCTATATATAGTTATGGTCAGGAATAAATGCAATTTTTATTCTCCAATTGTTCGCGAAAAACTATGGTTTATTTCTTACCCGTAACTCCACTAAATATACGCATATATCTTGTATGTTCAGTGTATGTTGTATAATGCTATACTAATACAATTTATGTTGTGTCATGGTTTCTGTTGTTTTGTGGAGATGGTAACGTCATCCATATGGGGTTTTGAATATATAAAGCGCAACACCACACGCTTTAGTTCCAAATGTCCTCTTCCAACCTTACCAACTACAACCATACCTATTGTAACGGAAAATTTTATTATATAATTGTTTCCTGCAGCTCGGCCGAGCTTCGTATATTCTATATTGCCGTGTTTAGTGTTAACTGAATTCGTTACCAGAAATTGGTTATTTTTAAATATTTAGTGTGCATAAGCATATACCGTCAAATTTTGCGAACACACCTTTGAAGACTCAAGACTGTTAACCTCTACTAAGAAACTCATTTGCATGCAGTGGAACAAAAAATTATTTATTTGGGAATATGCGCTGCTGAGAAACTGGTATGTATATGCGAATGATATTTGATCTAAAATTTATCTAGTGTTGAATCCTCTGTATTTTCTATGTAGTTCTGCGGATTGCGGGTTGCGTATTTTTTTTGCAAAGGGTTTGTTGAAAACCACCTATCGCTGAAAAAATTCCAGTTATTAGTCACTGAATAAAAGCCTTTTCTCGGACGTGAAGTGGCTAGGACAACCTTTATTCGAGAGGACTGTTCGTGCAATATCATGATGACAACATACAGATGTTTTAAGCCCACATCAACGTGTTGCAAAAAGTTAAAAATATCACTAATTTGCTGTTGATTTGAATATTCAATACATATTTGATTTGTACTTTTGAATTTGTATGTGTTACGTGACAACTGAAATATTCGTGAAACTTTTTTGCTCATTCGGTTATTATCTGTTGGTGTTGTGAGGCAATATAGCACTACACGTGGTGTCTACTTCCTGAAATTTCATGGAAATTCCTGGTAATTCTGGCCTGTCCACAGCCCTCCGAAAAGTGGGGGGACTTCGGGGGGCCCCATGTTCATTCTCGCGTGAAATTTCAAAGTGGGGGGATAAATTTTGCTTAAAAATACAAAATATTTCTATATTTTCATGCATTTTTACTACTGTGAACGTACTTTCAAGCTAAAAAACAATATATTAGCATTATAAATAGTGATAATTAATGTTTAAAAAACAATTTGCAAACAAAGGACATAAATTTTGAGACATAAAAAATTTTTGGAATTAGTTGAACATGGGGGTTTCGGCCGAGTGGGGGGGACGGACATGGGGGAAAATCTCACGAACATGGGGTGATTTGGAAAGTGGGTACGATCGTGAGTTTATTTTTGTGATGGAAATCTTAACAAAACAACGTTAAAACTCCTGCAAAAAGACGAAACTTTTCCTTGAAAACCGTAATTAGATTTCAGTGGGTGCCTTGACCGAAACCTACAGTGTATAATTTGCAATATTATATTTCTATGTAACATATATTGAACCAGCCATATGTTATCTGGTATCTTTGTGTTGTGGCATCTTAAACATCGCGTTACCCCAGGTGGTCAAAACTCTATGCATTTGTGATTTCGTGTCAGAAACGTTTTTGTTTTCGTTTTATTCTGTTGTGTAGTTAAATCAATTTCTCAGTTTACACTGCAGTACCCAAATACACCAAATTTTAGGTGAAATACCAGCAGCTATTTCTGGCCCAGCCGAAAACTTTCAAATAAACACAAACATCTAGTACATGAAACGTTGTCAAGAAACAAATCGGCAAAAGTTTCATTTCCAAATGCAGAACACAATTGGCTCTGCGGTTTACATAAAATTTGAAACTACCAATTATATTTCATTTTCCTTGTGATGAGCTGAACTGTCATGTAGTCTTCTAGTGCATATTTTAGAACGCATAACATGTCTTCATGTTGAGGTCAAAAGCATAATGAATGTTTTGTGCGTTATCCATACATATTTACATGTTGAATAAATTTTACAGGGCTGTTTTGTCACAGTGATTGAATTGTTAATTATATGTACTATTTTTGACGGCTTCTGTGTTTGACTTATTGTTATAATTTATCCATTGCTGGAAGTTCGCACTTTCTTATTTTTGTTTATGTGCGTTTATTGCGTAGTTTATCTGGCCAGTTACCTTGAATGGCGTCACATGTTGCACCTCTTGTTGAAGATTTTACGAAGAATGACAATAAGTAGGGAAGCTGCCACACTTCAACTGGCTGTTCTGTTTGTTAATGACATTCGAGATATCCCTGGGTTACTTGGGGTTGACTATGTATTTCAAGTCAAATAGATCACACAACTGATTTCTTCTTATTACCAGCAGAAATGCGTATTGCCGTCGCTTAAAGGGTTAGTTTTACCGTCTGGTCTATAGAGTTTTGCGGCCTGTTTACAGTGAGCATTTCGTCACCATATTTTTACAGGATTTGTGGCGTAGTACGTACAGTAATTTTGTCAGATTATATAATCTTTATAACACGAATTGCTACGCTGACAAGTTTATTGAGAGAATTTATTAAAGTGAAGTAAAATTAAATCATCGGTCAATATCTAGGAGTAGTGATGATACGCCGGCCTTGTATATAGATGGGTTGAAGATATTGCTGCATACTGAAATTATTGAATCATTATATACAGTATATTTAAAGAATCAATTTGTTATCTGTGTTGTCTGAAATATATAACAGAATTGCAATGCTGAAACATGAGACCTCTGTCTATGGATACGTAAGATTGTTAAGTTTATTTACAAATATTAAAATATATGGGTTACATTTTCGAGCGGTTATTAACAGTATAAACATACATATATAATCAGTTTCAGTGAGAAATTATTTTGGAATATACCTAACTTTAAGTTAAGTGCGACATTTATTTTTATATTAATCTTATTAAATACAATATTGCTTCGGTGTTATATCGCGTAGCCAAATTGCAGTAAAGAGCTCAAACATCTGGTTTTATTGTCTCGCAGGATATGTTTTACCGAACGAAATCTGAGAAGGTTACGCGTTAATTTCTAGCGATGAGTGTAGATAAAATCGATTAAATATGGTTGCAGCCTTACCAATGTGTAATAACGGAACGCAGCTGCATGGTGCAACTTCGTAACAATGTGCCCATACGAGCACGGCTATCATAACCTCAAAGGTGGACTATAATTTTTGCAAAACTTCCCGGTCAGGCCCGAGAAGTTATAGCGCTTAGCATAGCGTAGGCACGATTTATGTTCGGACCTCTCCCGATTGGTTGCACATGTGTCTAGTATTTGGTATGATTACTGAGGTTCCACAAGGAGGTTGGCTCGAGACCTGCTCATAAGTCATAACGCCCAACCAATGTTCACTGTCGTGATCTGTACTGGGAAGTTGTTTGATTCGATACTGTTAGAGAATAGATTTATGCATCTGTTTGACGGTACAAATTTTGAATCTCTCTCAACCAGTTAAAGTTTCGATCCTGTCAATAAAATGTGGCCCCCGCAGCACTCCGACAGTCCCTGGAAATTTAACGTCGGACGGTCTGCCCGCGAATTTGTTATTCGTAAATGTTATCTGGGAGTAGGTTAAATTTGCCTAGTAAACTTTTTATTAGCATTTAGTTTTAATTTACTTCCGGATCGATTTTATTTCGAATCTTGCGGAATACTCTCACAATGATTCGGCTGCTTTCTCATTTTAGTACCGGTGTCACAATTTTAAAATGCCCGGGGGGCGTTTTATTATGAATATTCCAGCTATTTTAAAACGCCTCCCGTTATTTTGTATTGCCCCCTCTATTTCATAAAACCTCTCTGGCCTTGCAGTTTTAGTATTTCGTTGTATGAAAACAAATTTACATCTTCAGTAATATAACATTTCAAAAAATCACATCAGGTATGACACACTAAAATGATTCTGATTCACATGAAGCAAATATACATTGTTCGAGAAGCGTACATTGTTGGAGAGAGTGTACTACTTGAGGTTTCTCGAAAACGATCAAGAAAGGGCGATAAACTTGGGGCTAGATACTCGGGCCCTTACACTATCGAGGAATTTTGTGGTAAAGGTATCTATAAGTTAAAGGCATCGAATGGAACTGTATTGAAACAAAATGTTGCAGCGACGCGCCTCCGGAAATATAAAGTGCCAAACGTGGAAGTTATTGAAGAAACACAACAAGAACAACAATTATTTCTCAGACTAGTCGATGTTGAGATTCTAAGCCAGTAACAACAAATGACAAACCAAGAAACAAGCAATTGCCGTCGGCTGTAATATTCTAATTTTAACCAAACCGTTAAAAAATATTGGCTCAATAACGATTAATTCTAAAACATTGACTAACCGGTTAGTCACTTAAACTGGCTATTTTATTTTGTTATCGAACCAAAACACCACCGTTTAGAACTTTAATCGCTAAACACCACATGTGATGTTCCCGAACTACACGTATTACTAATAAAACTAAATGTGGTAGCATAACGAAAAAATGCTTACATAATCTTGCCACATCGTCGTTATGAAACGCAATCGTGGCCAAACAGAAAGTAGTTGTATGTGCTAGCGAGTAGAAACTAGAATGTTTTATATTCAGCCTCTCTGCGTTCGCGAACGGAAATTTTTAAATTTGAAACTGGCTATTGTAATGACTGCCTTGATCACTAATAGTTTTTTTATACATGGCGTCAACAAAGGATATTAGGGTGCAACCTTAGTTTACTCATGCATCTAATGTGATTAGGCTGAAAAGCAAAACGAAAAGATTCTATTTCTCTTAAACTCCCAAACACATTAAGCCGAACCAGACTAGGCTTAGTAGAGACAATTTGTCCAAATGTTAGGTCATCTATATGCTAGTATCATGGAAAATGGTGAGATGAATGACACTGCATACCACGGTCTTATAACATTAATATTCAAAGGCAACTATGATAGGGCTGGCGTGTGATAACTTTATTAAAAGTGCACTATAAGATATGCTCTAAGGTGTTACGCAATCAAATGAAAAAGTTGTGCCGTCAGTCCAGTCTGGCCAAACGTTTGCGTTACCGGGGATGAAAATTCAAATTCAAGATGGTATTGCGCATATACAATTTCTAATTGATTACGGCTTACAGAGTCATTCATTGTTGCTTGCTTTGGACCAAGAATTAGCCTTTGATGTAATCGAATGGGATTTTATTAACGAATCACTCGAGAGTATGAATTTTGGATAAATTTTATAAGAATGGTTAAAGCTATATACAAAGAATGTTTCACATGCTCATAAGTAAGTAATGGATATCCGCCACTCTCATTGGTCAATTTTCAGGGTTTTCGAGGACATTTAGAACTGTATTCCAGAACACGTCTAGGCTCATTTCCCGGATTTTATAGTGTTTGTCATCGATTTCGCAGACAAATATAAGGAGCAAAAATGCTGTGTTGCTTTAGAATAGGTATTTGAATTAGTGTATGAGAGAAAGGAACAGGGCCATCGGTTATGTGACGTTTTACTGACATGGTCTGATTCAGAGGCCGAAAGTACCATCCATCTACACTGTATTTCACATGGCGGACCCGCGTCCTGTGCATTTTGCTTTCTGTTTGGCTCTTCCTCCAAGACACAAGTGCTGATAAACTAAGATGTGCGAGGATTTCTCTCAATTGGCAATAATAAACCTACCAGAAGAGTGGGAGGTTGGGTAGATGGGTGTTGGGCTGTTTTGTAGTGCATGTGTTTTTGTGCAGTCCGGAAACAGGATTAACAGCCATGGGCAGCAGTATCTGTTACTTTACACTTTCGTTTCATTACACAAGTGCTTAAATCTGCTTAAATTCATGACAAAAGGACTTTCAAGTTAAATATAACCGGATTACATGCCATTTGAAAAGGTTGGGACTGTTGTCTCAGGCTAAAACCCTACAGAAATCGCAACTGTGGCAAATTTGTAACTGCGGTTCTGGAAGAAGTGGCTTCTGCCTGTTTGGTATTACAGCATTACAGCGGCTGGGTGACTGGGGCGCTGCTATGATTTGGTCACCGGGTCAATAACGTGGCTGGTTCTCCAAGCCGCAAAATCCTGTTCTACCTCTGCAATGTATCGAATCACGATGCCACTATTATCGTTGAATCTTAGAGAAGATAAGGCAGTTCGCCACTTTTACGAAACAAATAAATTGTTAGATTTGGGAAAAAATTTTGCAAAAAGTTGACGTCCATTTGTAATATATAGTTCACCACAGAGATCGATCAGTTTCAAAGATACATGGATCGAAATTCTAGAATTCACCAAAATTTATACTACGGCTTCCCTAAATTCTAGGATTTCCCCGAATGCCGACACTCTGCAAACGGTAACATTTCTGACTGAAAGTGCACAGAGTTGCCCCTTATTGCATTATCTTTATGTTATAACTGCTGAAGTAATGGCACACATTATTAGGAAAACATTCCTGTTAAAAGGTTTACATCTCTTTGCTATTAACAACAAAATTCCAAAATATGCAGAAGATACTAGTATTTTTATCACTTCCTGGGAAGAGATTGATTTGGGTTTTGATATATTTGAAGTCTTTTGATATTTTTGAAGTCTTTTTGATATATTTGAAGTCTTTTGATATTTTTGAAGTCATTTTGATATATTTGAAGTCTTTTGATATTTTTGAAGTCTTTTTGATATATTTGAAGTCTTTTGATATTTTTGAAGTCTTTTTGATATATTTGAAGTCTTTTGATATTTTTGAAGTCTTTTTGATATATTTGAAGTCTTTTGATATTTTTGAAGTCTTTTTGATATATTTGAAGTCTTTTGATATTTTTGAAGTCTTTTTGATATATTTGAAGTCTTTTGATATTTTTGAAGTCTTTTTGATATATTTGAAGTCTTTTGATATTTTTGAAGTCTTTTTGATATATTTGAAGTCTTTTGATATTTTTGAAGTATTTTTGATATATTTGAAGTATTTTGATATTTTTGAAGTCTTTTTGATATATTTGAAGTTATTTGATATTTTTGAAGTCTTTTTGATATATTTGAAGTATTTTGTATGACATCTGGAAACCTTTCAATGCTTCTAATACCAAAATAGTTCTTTTAGGTAATCTGAGGAACGCAGTTCTTTCAGAACTCTTCAATAAATATGTGGCCTCTCCGTTTAAAATTTTGAGATATCGTTTGACACCGACGACTTGGCTTCAAAGGAAAACTGCGAAAATGTAATGAAATGACTATTAAGCTAGAAAGACGTTTCCCGCTAAGAGACATTTCCCATTTTGAGAAAATGCATTTTCTTTACACGTGTTATTATTTCATGCTTAACTACTTCATAAATGTGGCCTGCCCACCAGCCAATTTAATTATAAATTTTGAAATTGCAACTAGAAATTATATATAATGGGTTTCATTTAAGAGTTCTAACATTTGTAAGGATCAGCTGGTCTTAGCTCTCATTCAAGGATGGGAGGTTTCCCTGATATCTCAACACGAAAAAAAGTAGAACGTCTGTTTCACTACGTGCGTATTATAAGACATAAAGCGCTTAGTTCGAGAAGATGTTTTGAACATTTCTATCGACAAATTGAACATCTTCAACAACTAGCGATGCAGATGATCTGAATTTTATAAAGAGATAAGAATTGTTATGTTTAAATATAATTTTAGGCGAGAATGCGTTATTGTTGGCTCTTTCGGAATGTAGCTTACATTACAAACAATTGCTAATAAAGCACTGTACCAGTTGTGGACAACACTAGTTATATGAAGACTACTAATTCTTTTTGCAATTATCAGGCGGTGAAGAAACTTTAGTTCAATATCCACAGCAGTGAGCAAACGCCAGATATTTTAACTGCCGCGCGAGCAATATACATTTTAAAATACATCACGTTTCACTTTATACTAACTATAGAGTACGTTTTTCACAGATAAAGAGAATTGCTGCGATGGTGCACAGAGTTAAAGAAAACACATCTTTAAAATCTTATGATTTATATTCTATTGTGAGACTTGTTCTGGAAGCAATAGCCCGGCTCAAAACAATTAATTACATTAGATGTTTCAACTTTAGGTAAGAAGCAAAAAATAAAAACAAACAAACATGTTCCAATTTGGTGAGGCAAAATCCACAAAGCGCTACTTAGGATGCAGGGCAAAATCATGAAAATAAGCGGAGACCATACATGCTGACGCTCCGAGGTGTCAGGGAGGTAGCCTGGGTTGGCTGCGAGGGAGGGGGAGGTGCCTCAGGGAGTAGAGGTAGCCGTCCAAATGGGGTAGCTGGAAAAGGTGACGACCTCCCCATTGACGGCCCATTTTTGCCTATTTTACTCCCATTTTAGCCGATGTTCACCCCATTTTTGCCAATTTTTGCTTAAATTAGGCACGTGGGAGCGCCAGTCCCTGAGGTAGGTAATACCCTTAGATGGTAGACCGGGGCCTCGCGCAGGGGGTGCAAGGCCTCATGGGGGTAGGTTAAGCCAACCGATTAAGCTGATTTTTTATAATTCGACTCAGCTCGTCAATGCTGATTCAATGGTATACGAAATTATATATTTATTGAGAAAAAGTTTCTTTTCAATGAGTACCAGGGTGGGAACCCAAAAAATAAATTTATGTGTCATTCGAAATGAGCATTTTCTGAACCGCCTTATCGAGCTGACTGGAATGGTACCAAAATTTCCGCTGTATCTTCAAAATCTAGAGTCAAGCACTCTTGCTGATTCCAGCTTTGCTAATTATTTCACTTAGTGCAGCTCTTCTCAGTTCCTAATATTTAAAAATTTCTAAACATTGTTAGATTAGGATTTCTGGAGATAAAAGCTAACAATGTTATGTAAACCCGCGGCTCTCGTTGAAGTCGAAGTACGTATTTCGTGACGTAGGAAAATTACGGCCTAAAATTACTGCATTTCGTAACTTAATTCGTAACTATTATCTTTTTTTAGCAAAGGAGTGCTCTCGGTTACAATTTCTTTTAGTCGCTTCCGTCTTTCAAAGGCTATAAATCCAGTTGCAAATATTGTAATCAAGGCAATGGTGGCAAAGAAGCCTGAAATTAATACAGCATTCCTGGAATTGAGAATATATATTCTTCCATTGTCTTCATGTTCATTTTCTGATATGGTAATCAATGAAGATAAACAATATCAACTCTGTTCGCAATCAAGCGAATTGAAATCAGATCCAGGTTTTATCAGAGCCAGTATCAGAATTATGTTATAAACAGGGGAATTTTCGAAATAAGACTGTTGACTTTGTCATGTATAAAATTATATGTTGCGACTTATGTTTCGTTAAAATATTATTTTCCAGTGAGCTTTAAGCGAAATCAGCAGTCTACGTTGATCACAAATAGACATTGCACATGTGGTATATGTGCGTAGGTGGAGAGGATATTATCCCCCCAGGCATCGGACACCAATCACACGAAGCGTTAATGCCCCCACGATAGGTCTTCCGACCCCCTCCCTCCGCACCCCCCCCGCCGACTGGCTGATCCTTCCCGAGAAACGAAGGCAGACCACGACCTCCTCCTTTCCGTCGAGTGCTCCGCATCCCTCTCTGATATGTCGGACCTCGTGCAGGTATGCACATCTGCCACGGTGGCAGAATGTTTACTTTATAGCCTAAACTGCCAAGGTTCGAGGTATTGTGCAAACAGTGCTTTTTGCTAATGTTTTGTAATACAAGTTTTTTGTATTACGGTTTCATGGTAGTATTCAACATCATTGAAAGCTTGGCCCATGTCAACTTTAGGGGCCGGACGTTATAACATTAGAAATAAGAACAGCTTTGAGCGGGGGTTCGGGGGGTGGTAGCCCCCTACTTAGGCTTAGGCTTAGTACATGGTTCATATAGGGACCTTAGCTTAGGCTAAACTAAGGCTTAGGCTTAGTATATCAAGAACGGCATGCCATGCATTATACTTTGGCCCCTAAAGTTGACATGGGCCGAAAGCTTTATGCTATAATCCCGACGTCACAAGGCCAGATTATGTGTATTACCAGAAACAAATGCTATGAGTAATTTCTCAAAAGTAAGAAATAGAAATAAATACTCCGGACAATGCCTCGGACACGATAACTCTGTTGTGCGTTTCATAGTTAATTTGGACAGGGCAGGCACACTAAAACACGATTTAGACATCTTTCGACCGGCACTGCTTCAGGTCTTGTTACTCGATGTCTCAAGACAAGATTTGATCGTAGTTTATAAGTTATTACATAGTTGCTTCAAGCAAGATATGATTGTGGTTTTTGATACTTCCAAATCTCTTAGACAAACGCATTAGAAACAATGCATTCATATTACGTCCCTAATTAGTTAGTACCTAATTCATATTTGTCTAGTAATTGTGGCAAATCATTCTTCGGCCTTCGATGCATGGAATATGTATCCTTCCTGTGGAAATACTGACTGCTCATCATTGATTTTAATCAAAAAGCACACCATTTATTTGAACGCTTAACTAAATTGTGATTGTTAGGTGCTATTGGTTTTAATATGAATATTGTCATGTTCTCGTTGACGCAATGAAAGATCTGATTACGCCATGTAAGTATGAGGTCAACCCGTCAATGGGTAACTTAAAGAAACAAGGCACGGCTTCTGAATTTTTATTAACGCGAAACCGCGGACGTCATTTTCCGTAATTACTACGGCTACTCGTGGATTCATGTAAAAGTTCAAGCGTCACATTGATCAACAGAAATGACATCGCAGCACAATCCATACTGTTGCCGGTTCATAGGCTTTACTTCGGAGATTTCTGCATCATTAATTTGCTATGCTAGTAGGAGCGCGAAAATATATGCATATAATTTCGCACATAGTTTCGCAATAATGTAACACTGAAAGCTGACATTAAGATAAACTTCTGCGAGTTCACTCCGGACGAAAGAATGTTTTTTCACATTTCATTAGCAATAGTATTTGTTTGTAAGGGCAGAGAATGCATGGATCCTAATGCATTTAATGGACAGCATAAAAAGGTCATTATATAAAAAATAAAGTCCCCCATGTCTCCGACTAGTCTACCCCTGGCACATGTTCACTAGACGACAATTTAATGAATTCACACACCATTTTGTAACCAAACGTTTTCAACGTTCTTTGTTATAGTACTTTTGTGTGGGGTACCTTGAGTGTTAGGTTTAAATAGGCAGTAATGAGCAGCGAGATTTATAAAAATTAAGGAATATCTAGGTTCGAGAACCACGGAGGTCCATTTACTAGTTTCACAAATAACCTGATCATGAACGGAGCATTGAAATTTGCACTAAACCATCACTATATCTGGTTCTAGGTTTTCGATAAAGCCGACTTTATGCATGGTTACTTTGTGCCATGCATGAAAATTCAGGCTCAATTTGACTCAAAGCATTTGTCACGAGATAAAAAACTGTTTCGATTCGAGCATAGATTTCACCTACAATAAAGTAGCCGAATAATTCACACTGATTATGGCTTTTCCAAGAGCATAACACAAATAACTTATAAACAACGACCAGCCGGCTATTGTAAAACGTAGCACTTTCAGACATGTATTAAACGACCCAAAAAAGTTTGTTATTGTACTGTTTATTAGTAATTGTATGTTCCGTGGGAACCATAACTGCGCAATACAATAAGTATAACATTGAAAGATTTATTATATTTCATACAATTAGACTTGTTTAATTACTAGCTTACTGAGTTGGCATACCTTAGAAATAAACTCACCAATCATCGCGGGAAGATGGCTTTGTTCAAAAAGTTCCTCTTTATTAGTATCACGATAGTCTTCGCTTTGTACGAACTGTGTATTCTCCGACTTTCTAATGTTTAGCTGCATGATCTTCGGCACCTTTATAGATAGCTTGGGTTCCAACGACTCATGTCCACAATTTCCGGCGCTATTTCGTCGTGTTCGTAGATATGGACAGCGCTAGTAAATGCAGTGAGAGGGTAAAGTGGCATGTTGATTTCGAAAAATAGATATACTTCGCGGGTAGACCAAGTGCTTATATACAGGGGCGCAGTACGCCGCTCAAAAGTGGAGGGGTCGCTACTTAGTCGCTACTGTTCCTACTTAGTCGCTACTGTCCCTACTTAGTCGCTACTGTCCCAAAAGTGGAGGGGTCCCATACGGCAGCCTCGTCTTCTCGAAAAGTGAGAGGGGTGGCGGCATCCAGCGAGTTGGGCTTCTATTTACATTCACTTGCAAACTCATATGATTTATGACACTTTTTACCAAGTTTGTGCAATAAAAACAGCGTATGAATTTTAGTTTAATATAGGTAAGCGATTCGGCTAGGAGTAATTGTTGCTATACATCTGAAGGAGCTACTTTTTGTTGCTAAAGTGAAAATTGACAAAGACATATTTACTAAAAACATAATCATTTTCTTGCATAAAGTTTATCGACCGCAATTTACAGACGAGGTTAAATCAATTACAGCACGAATTTGTGTTCCGTCGCTCCTTTTAACAGATGGAATAGTGTGAAAACTTTTGTAGAAGTGCGGAATCATATAACTGCAAGTTTACAGCCACATAAATGAACTGATGCAGCCACAGAAGTAAGAATGTCCATGCACATGATTGAACCGCTGCATCCACATACTATGTCGGATAGGTATTACACAATCCGTAATAAAATAATCTTAACAAGTACCGCTGTTTAGCTTGCGCAAGCTTAGAAACACATATCTCATAAATGAACTGATGCAGCCACAGAAGTAAGAATGTCCATGCACATGATTGAACCGCTGCATCCACATACTATGTCGGATAGGTATTACACAATCCGTAATAAAATAATCTTAACAAGTACCGCTGTTTAGCTTGCGCAAGCTTAGAAACACATATCTCATACATTGCTATCAAACTTGAGAACATTTCAGTTATGTTGCGAGTAAACTAACATGCTCCATAGAGACCAATTATGCATATGCTCGCTAGTAATATTGTTTGTTAACGGATAGGACTTATGATTTGTTTTGGTTGTTAAAATCTTACAAATTCTATGCGTACTACTGCACGGGACTGTATTCGACGTGGATAATTAATGGGTGGTATTTGCAGTTGTATTATACACTGCAATCAGTGTTGATATTCGATATAAGTAGCTATAACATAACATTCTTGAATATAACTAGTAGGAATAGACAGGAGCGTCGCCAGAAAACTTTAGCTGTAAAGGGGCGCTCACGCACAGTGGGGGTCAAGTCAACATATAAAATGATGGTTTCATTTTGAAAGAAAAATTTGTTGCAGTTGTAAACTGGGGGTACTATCGAAACTTATTTGGAGCCACGCCCTCCAGAGACGCATTGACAACGCGCCCCATGGTACTGAGTTTATTAGGTAGCAGTATTTAATAAGCCTCTGAGTTTGGCATGGTGTGTAATACAGTGTTCGAGAAAAGCCAGAAACAATGTCACAGATGGACGGCTGTAAGAAGAAATACGAATTAGCACTACATTTGTATTGTAACAACATTCTAGTTGGCTAACCGGGTCAGGGCATATCAATGATTCTTGTAGATCGTCGATTGGCGTAGATTTGTGACCTTCTGGCGTTACCTAAAGTTTATCATGACAAATTGCTTCAACAGTTATAAAATGCATTAAATTTTGTTTAATATAAATACAAAGATATATATTAAAAGATAAGTCGCATAAAATGTGTAGAATGATTTCAAATTGGTCGGAAACATATATATAGTAAGTAAGTATCGCAATGTACGAAGTCATAGCATTTCTATTAGGAAAATAGTCGGTCAAATTTGCTGCATATTTCTTATAATGAATTTCTTATAAATAGATTAATAGAATAACAAACGCCATACCCCACGTTGCAAAATTGGATTTCTTTGTTAGAAGAAAAGTATTCTAAGCAAATGCATCCTGAATTAATACATATTACAACTTGCCCCTTTCAAACCAATGGTATTGTTTTACAAATACATCTATCTTCAAGATCCCAGATTTGTCACATTAAATTAAATGTAACTGATTATGGATCGTTTGGCTCGTGTACCTTTAGGAGCAGAACGTTATATCGTTTGAAAAACAGCAGCTTATAAAATAAGTTGCGGCACCCTGAAGGCACCTGGGCAATAACCAAGCATATGTATTAAAACCGTTATAAAATGTGACAACTTGACAGTTACATATATATAATACTAAAACTGAGATTTCGTACTTGGATTTAGTAATCAGCACTGTATACCATTTTAAACAGATATCAAGATCCGAAAATAATGTCAAAACAAAAGGAAAAAGACTAAGAAGCAATTTATACAAAAATAGCAAAAAATACAGTGAAAATTACAAATGTTAAAGTCGTCGTTAAAAATAGTGCCGGTCTGACATTTAACTAGATATACGTTAATGCATATTGCTTGTTTTGTCAGAAAAATTTCTAGTTTGTCAACCGACGTTAGCAGTGAATGATATCGTTTTCATAGATACCCTTATAATTTAATCAGAATTGCTAAACGAATTCGTATATTTAGCACTGAATCTGTATTAATATAAATAATAACGAGGCGCCTCGTTCGGCGAATTCCCAACCACATGAGAATTTGCCTTAACATTTGAAAATAAAAAACGAAAAACGAAAATTGAAAATATCTGTAGCTTAGCTATGTCAAAAAAACAGCCATATATTAACAGTCGCAACATATAATTCAGAAAACTAATGGAAATTTATTTACAGTGTTGCCGTCGCACATTTAGTTGGAACGTAGTTAAAGGAACAAAAGGCTCAGATGATGTTTGCTATAAAATACTACTTTTGTTTTTACATTATCATTTTAATAAAGTTGTTGGCTTGATGCAAAATTACACGTTTTCCCTAATTTAGTGTTCGCTAAGGCTCAACGACAGCTCCGGAAACGGTAGTTGGTAATAAGCTAGATGAAGAGTTGTTTGTAATTAATTCAGTTCCACATTAATATAATTTTACTTTATTCGTATAGCAACAAACATTTTCTCACCAGATTATTCCACAAAAGCCTCGCTGCCACTGCGTGACCTTTTTGACCAAAGTGAAAACAATCCGGAGCCAAATAAGATACATCAGGAACTTGTTGTCCGTCCACTTCCTATAAATAAGCAGCATCATTTTGTTACTCAGATTCATTTTGACAAGGCTACACCATTATTATTGTGTTAGGATTAAATAAAAAAATGAGCTACCAAGGACATGAGATAAAAATTGGTAAAGTCGCCATTGCAGTGAAGTTTGAATTAAGTCACGGAATAATGAACAGTATTATAAAGAATAGAAAAACCATGTGTTAATATTAATTAAACAGGGTAAATGCAGTGATAATTTCGCAATCTTCTTCGAGTAGGCCTTGTCAAGAATCGAAGACGGCTACTTGTAGAGAGCGTGAAGCTTTTTGCGCCTTCGAAAGGATGCTTTATAACTTAGTAATTTAAGCGAGCTTAAATCTTGCAAAATTTTTGGATTCAAAAATTAGAAACCGTAATTTTGGCAATAAAATTTTGTTTCAATAGCAGTATTAATAGTGACAGTAAGCAAAGTGACAGTAAATAACAGTGGCTGTAGGTAACATTAAAAAGTAACAATGGCTCCTGAAACTACCGTAATTGACTTGTTTTCCATGGTGACGCTGACGATTGACATATATTTTTCAAAAAGTCAAAATTAACATTTAGTCTGTAGAGTGCACTCAATTAGTTGATTTAACGTGAGTTGAATCGTAGTAACAAGGTAAGCTTTGTTTACTTTTCGACGACGTAAAGAGTAAACTACTTAAAATGCAAAATAAAATACGGACAAAATCTTTTTTAAATATATAACCGTATTCCGGTGGCGAAGAAGAAAGCTTTTACCATTCGCTTTGAAGAAATTTTTAGTATAACGACGGAGAACATCTATAGTAGGTATAGTATGGGAGAACTACCGAAATTTTACTGTTTGTTTTTGGTTTATAGAGTATTCTGCCAGCATACAAGTAATAATTAATGTTACTTTTTGGTCAGACATGGTCATAATTTGTTATTGTGGTTACATCGTAGGGGAATTGATACTTATTTTCCATCTCGGGGTTGTGTCAATGTGAACTTTAGGCATATTGGCGAAAGATAAACCCCAAAAATTTTATGTTGTAGCTTGGGATCTACAACGTCACTTTAAGAACCCACTCAAAATCGCTGACATGGGTCACTATTCTGTCCAAAACTAAGAATACTCGATAAATCAAAAAGACTGAGAACTAAGCGCTAATGTTTGTAAAAACTGTGACTCACATGCTATAAAATATTTTGAAAATTTGGTCATGGACTACTGGAATAGTTGTTGATACAATCTAATCAAACGCATGAGATGACCAATTGGTGTATCGATCCAAGAGCCAACGCCGTTTAAAACATAATCATGCAAATTACTAACAAAATATGGCTGATATAGCATACACACTATATAAAGTCACACTGTCGCAATTGTTATTTCACGATGATTTTGTATAGAGTTAGGGAAAAGGTAAAACGTTTTTTGCAGAAATTGACAAGAAATTCGCATACTAGATGCTATGCTGTCACCGTTGGGTTGAAATTAGCAGTTTAATTGAAAAAATATGGCAATTAAATATAAAAAATACTTGTAGCTAGCCAAGTAACTGAAGTATAAAATAAACAATATTTGAATAATTAGATAGTTGTCGCGAAAGTTGGATTTTGAAGGTACATTCGCAATCGGCCGAGTCCAATAAAAAGAGACTATCGTGGGCTTCTAGAACCCGTCACTAAGCTTCAATTTTGCGCAATTTGTATATGTAATTACGGTGCTTCCGTCGAACAGTTTAAACTAACGCAACAGCTGCGAGTGAATTAATGTTTGATGTGACCTAGGGTTATTATCCTATATTATAACGTACCAGCATCGGCACAACGATCTTTTCTAATGTCGGCTGCACCACCACAGTGAAATCTTCACGAGTATCGTATTTGCCCGACTCAACCAAAGCTTTAGTAGCGTTTTGAAATTCAACAGCGGTTTCCCGCAGGTTTTGCCACTGTTCGCTGTATTTGTTAGTAACACAGGGACATTCATATCTGAACAAAAGCAACTGTAATATTGTATACATTTTAGTCTTATAAACTGCGATGGAACTGAAGTATTGATAAAACGATAATGTCTGGGTATCGATGTATCTCAGTATTCTGATTGTCTATAGAACCGGTGAGCTATTAAACAACACTTTTTTTAGCTAAATGTGTCTCACTATATACTTCACTAGTTGGGTCTTGCATCACTTAAGTAAAATCTTATCGCTAGTGGAAATACTTGATGTTACACTTAGTCGCGATTACAAATTATGATCAGTCGTTTTTCGCTCTTGGCTCAAAATCTTGAAAACGGCGTGTTCCAGTACTTTCCATTTGGATCTAAATTTCTAAATTTATTCGTTCACCAATTTCATTTGATAACGGCTTTGGGTGTTTTACGTTACATAAAGGGCAAATTGAAAAAAATATTGGTTGTAAAACACGTGTACCTCTAGAATGGATTATTAAATTTTTTGAGGTTATGTTGGGTACCTATTCTAAATATATGGAAGTTATGTTTTGTTATTGTTTGTAAATGTCAGTCTGGTTTGTACCAATACGGTCGCAACGGCTGCTCGATTAGTGAGAGTATCTTTTGGTAAATGCGAATGTGTTTCTACATGAATGTGGGTATACGCTTTACTAGACCTGCTTTCGGTTGTGAACTAGAGGTGAGGAACATTATTCCAAGCTGTACTTTGTTAAACATTTCTATTTTCGAATGCGTGTAGCAGTAGTATGAATTTTCACCCAGCTCAAAGTTTCCAATCTTTAACGTCCCATTGTACGGGCAGACTGTTTAAAGATTATTTTTACTATTTTTGATTCTGCAGTAAATACGTTTCAATAAGTCAAAATTTTGAATGGGTTTTAAGTTGCTGCGCTATTTATGCGTTACTTCTGATAATGTTCATGAAAATTTTACATGATTGTGTTCAATCCTTCTTGATTGCTCATTCATTACATGTCATGTAGAAAAATATGTTCGTTATATGAGTTAAAACTGTTATTGATGAAATAACCTGTGTGGTTCCTGTGGACGACAAATTATCCTAATTGTAAAAACTCAGTGCAGTTTAGAGTTATGTGGCTTTCAAATCTAAGAAACATAGAATTATTTTTCAGGTAAAAAACTGGCGAATTTTACTAAAAATTTGGAGCCAAAAAATTTAGAGATATATGTATCTGTTTTCATGCAAATAGTGGGTATTATTGTTGTAACCATATAATCTTGTGGTTAAGCATGGCCTGTTGTATGTTGTACTCGCAACGGCATTTGAGAGATTACATATATATATAATCAATATGGAACTTACAAATGTGTTAGATAGCAAAAATTATTGGCATGCGTCAATCGTAAAACTCCGACATCCAATATATTCACAATGTTAACAAAAGTACGATTTAGATGCGATTGTAGATAGTCTAATGCTCTTTCTAGTTCCGACACATAATTCTTGGCTGACCAGTATTTCTGAAAATATTATCTTATGTATAAATGTTGTCGAAATATGGAACTTAACATGTAGTTATCACAGAAATGTATATGCTTAGTTTTAGAATAAAACTACAGCACGCGACAACAGACTTTAAAGCGATTACCAGAAGCTAATTTAGACGTTCATAATAGTGCTTATAGATAAGTTGTATTTTTGCCATTAAGTAATTCTGTCTAAATGATTATGAAGCATCGTGAATGAGCAGTAAGCATAAACTACGAACGTTTTGTGGTATATCGAATTAGTAATGTCTGTCGTACACTATTCTTACCATAGATGTGGACTCAGGTGACACGTACTGTTAAATACTGCGAATTGTAATTGAATGTCACTAAACATTTAATGTCAGATTACTATTCTGGTTGAAAGTTCTTTACAATATTAACCGCTACTTTGCAATTCTTGTGCAGCTTACACCAAATTTAGCTCTGCCGAAAATTTTACTGCATTCAATATTTCCAAGTTACCACAATATAATTAATCACTTCAAAATTCCGGAAACGGCTCTGCATTTATCACAGTCGCCACCTGGGCAAAGTTTTTATATTGTTATACGTTTCGTACAAACTTAATAAATGAGTGAAAATTAAAATTTTAACGCCGGATGTATTTTGCGTTTTATTTTATCATACAATATTTTATGCTTTTGCCATCCCCGCTTCAGAATTTTGAGCCTTTCCAAAGCTTCAGTTAATGAGAGCCTGATGATTTCTGTGTAAGTGTGAAGGCGGTTGATAAGTAGTAAGTTTAATATTTATTTACAATTAGCTATTTTTATACGAAATCATCTATAACGTTTATACGAAAACGTTGCATAACATTAGCTGCCATTGTTTTCAGAGTAAAATGCTTTACATAAGGGCCGAACTTACACGATACACTTTTGGGGATCAACTCGTCAAACATATCGGCTGGTGAAAGTTGCAGTTTAGCAATTAATTCAACCGCTAGCATGTTTCATGCCTTCGCGTCTATAACATCATCATAGGTTTTAGAACGGTGCGGGGTTACCACTAAGGGTTTTACAGCTAAGCCATATATAACGCCGTGAAGCTCTGCCGCTCGAAATTTAAGCAGTTATAACCAAATCATACAAACTTTAGGAAATAATAAAACAATGTCGTCATGTACCGATTTCACCCCTTTTTGCACTCACTTCTGCAAGAACCTTTTACTCCAGATAAGTCGACAGATCTTGGACACCTATGCATGACGACATACGTAGCTGGCTGATGACGCGGTGCTAACGTACTCGAACTCAAGGGGGTTTTTGTGGTGTTTTTGGGGTTTTTTTTTATTATTACTAAATAGATATACATATATACCAACCATGTTTATAGATTGGGTTCCCCTCTATTTTTCTTTTTTCTTTGCTGGTGGTGGTGTCGTGCTCTTGGTTGCGTTTTGTGGAAAGTTCGGGGGATTTAAATTATTATTACCCTGGAGTGATACTTTTGGCTTTTATAGAGATATATGTGAGTTAATAATCAATATTATTGCTAAATAGCATGGTTGGAACATTTCAATTCCGCACATCATGCTGCGAATCTAAATAACTACTTATCCTACAACATACCCGATTCGTCATGGAGCTTGCTTGGAACAATCTGTTTCTAAGACTGAAGTTAATGTTCACAAGGTCTTAACCATATACCCTCAATAAAAGCATATAATAAAGCATATATCTTTTATATACTTCCAGCCTATGAGAATTTCCAAAATTCAAATTAAAAATCAACATTGGTAATTTACCGAGTTTACACATCCTTGGCATAAATTATTGGCTCCGATAAAAATAGAAATCAGCTTCCAATCAAATACTGGGTCAACGAAACTTGAAGCATAGCCGTTAATCCGAGATACAATTTCTTTCGATTGATTAAGCATGTTACTATAATAAGTTATAACACCAAATAACATGACGATTTACAACAAATTTGTTCCAACAATAACGATATAACATTCGGCGCTATTCTGATTGTCTAGATTCATACATACTAAGATGGCGATTTGACTATGCTCTGAACAGCATAAAAAATCGGAACCAAGACAAGGCGAGAGGCATAACCTTATAACTTTAAATAAAAACACCTTTATGCAGGGTGTTTTCGGGTGGTGGCAACTCTTTGACTTAGTCTTAGGCTTTGTATAAAGCTCACACAGTGATCTTAGCTTAATCTAAGGCCAAGGCTCAGGGTTAAAAATCCTTTGAGAATATTCATATCGTGTGAGTATTCAGCACATTTAAGCCAATATTACGTAAACTTCATTCGGAAAGATCGTTACTAAAAAGATTTCACAGGCACATGGTTATTAACGTTAAGTCATACAGCGCATAGTACATGTGGACCTTGAGAGGTAAATAGGAAAGCAATGTTAGCAACCGAAAGCAACTCAAAAGCCAGCTAAAATATTTATTAACTGTTTGAATTAAGTATTTTTTCCAATTTTTAATCTCGATTGCTTATTTTGAATAGCCTGTCAACAGGGCGACAAGCCTGCGACACGCTACTGTCTGGTTATAAATTTCACAAAGCTGCCAAAATACATTGTTTATTATGATCGTCATTTTGAACTTACACTATCATCAAATAGCAAAGCAATGTTAGCAACCGAAAGCAACTCAAAACCCAGCTAACATATTTACTAACTGTTTGAATTAAGTATTTTTTCCAATTTTTAATCTAGGTTGCTTATTTTGAATAGCCTGTCAACAGGGCGACAAGCCTGCGACACGCTACTGTCTGGTTATAAATTTCACAAAGCTGCCAAAATACATGTAATAGTTGTAGCACAGCTATCGTGCGTTAAGTGATTTGTACGCACGGTTGTGACGAGTTCAGACGAGTGCGTCAGCACGAGCAACACAACCGTGTGTACAAATCACTTGACGCACACCTGGCTGTGCTACAACTGACTTGTAATACAGCTAATTTAGCTAACGGTGCGTCAAGTCAATTTGGTGCACAGCTTTAACTATATAAACTGTGTTACAATGTTTATTATGATCGTCATTTTGAACTTACACTATCTTTTAATATAACGTATTCGTTCATCATACAATATTGTTTCAACTCAAGTACATTACGATTCTTATTGAATGACGATGTACACAGATATCGTGTCGTATCATTTTCTATGAAGTGTCATTCTAACAATTAATGCCAATAGATAATACAAAGTTGTATAATTATATAAATACGCTCAAAAATTTCATTTAGATCCTTTTAAACCTTATACGCATAATCAGAGAGAAAATATTCAATTTTTGCTTTCGTCTCTCATATATCTCATGTTTGGGTCGTGAAAAGCGATAAAAAATTCGAAATGACACCAGCACTACTAATTGTAAATGGACAATTAATCTTTTGTAACGGTAACACATAATGTGACTGTATTATTATTTATAGTTGTCGCAAAGGTTCAATGACAATATGCTGTTTTGATAGTCCACCAGCCATGACGCTCAAGGACTGATTGAGCGCGTCTTAATGTTTGCATTATTTGATTAGATATATCTGATAACGTTTTTTTTACTTTATCGTGCTGTGTATTAGACCTCCTGCCACGTATTTGGTTTTTATCGTTTAAATTTGCCCACGAGCTTGCTTGCAAGACTATCACCGACGTTACGATCGCATCGCTCTCAAAAACTACAGCAAACTTAGGATGAGAATATTGCTCAACATCCACTGAGCTATGTAACGTCCACAAAGAGAAATTTTATTGAAATCGAAAGAAGATTAGTAGTAAGTCGAGAAAAGCGCATTACGTAAATTTAGCAAAAGTTTGCACCAAATTTTGCAAGAAGTAGAACACCATATCATGCTTGTATATATAGTTTACCTCATTACAATAATTCCCAACTACCGTAGGTTGTAAAGGCTTGTATCATTTAATTAGGATCACATAGCTAGTGCAGATAATTCACGATGTAGCTTTTACTCGTCATAACATAGAAAAACACGGATGGTCGCATCGGTTTCACTAATTGCTGAAAATGCTTCTCATGATGCGTTCTAGCGATCTCGGAGAAGACTACACCTTTATAAATCTACAATATAGACCTCATCTTATTTCTACTATTAAATAATCTTTTTTGGCCATTTTACATTATGTAAACGTTATAATATGTGCGGCTGAAGTAGCTTTTAGTACTGCTACACAGGTTCTGCGTGTATGTTACCATAGATTTGAGTGCACAAGCTTCCGTTGATAAACGAGAAGTGTTGTATCATCATTAAAATTGAAGTATGTTAACAGCTAGATTCAGGATTTCCGGTATCACTTGTAAAAAATTGAAAAACGTAATATTTCTAATCTATGATATAAGAGATAGCTAAGGATCTTGTCCAGTGTCAGTTTTTATGGTTTTTCCAGTGGACACGGTATTCCTTTTTGTGAAAAGTTCAGTACAAAATTTCAATAAATTTCAGTTCCCTTCTGGTGACACACGTACGTTTACCCAGAGCTGATATTAAATTTATGTTCATTTTACCTTAATGTTATCTGGTACTTCTAGTGCCTTTCACTAAAATCCATGCAATCCAATGAATTTATATACATGGGACTTCTACATATACTTCAAAGTTGTAGCATTTGAGCTGCAGAACACTGTTTATCTATAAAGTTCGGGCTTAACTCAAACCTTTGAAAAGTAAACCTTTATATTATTTTTGACATACTGAACCTGTAACAAGGTCAGCAATAATTTTGTCGAGCACTCACCTACTATTTGTTACTTAACGGAAAACAGTAATTTGCCGCAGCCACTGAGATTATATTTTCATCAAATATTCCTGCTGTAAATTAGGAATAACTAAAATAAAGTAAGTAATCGATAGCAGTGGCGCAAATCCATTGAGGGAGTAATAGCTATTTTGATATGCAAGTAGAATAGATGTGAAATTTTATGCGAAAATATTGATGAGCGTCCCCGTGCCCCCCCCCCGTATTTGCGCCTATGATCAATAGGTAGAAAGTTGCTTGCTTTCGAGCGCGGATGGCTGGAAAATCTGTATAATTTTGACATTATTGTGTCCAATCCAAGCTTATCAAGTAATTATTAGACGAAATATTGAGAACTATGTATGCTATTTACATGTATTAAAATAGTTATCACCGAGATAATTTTGATGGTTCCTGAAGATAGCCTTTTATAGAAAGGTAAGCTCAATTAAAATGGTCAAAGTGCTCCAAATCCCGCAAGGGAAGTAGATTTATATTTTTTGTAAGAATATATGCTTAAGCAGACTAGAAAATATTGTAGAAGACATACGCTATTTATGCCCAGCTGTGATTACGCGAATACAGCCTATTTCATTTTGTCATCCACATAATTTCGTGGTTAGTTACGCATTGTGTGCTACGGTTTTTTTTCGTGCGACGGTAGTCCGGATTTCATCACTTGTTGATGCTTTGCATGTGGTAGTTTTGTATTTACCGTCAATTATGTTGTTGGGAATCCATCCCAAAGTTCTGTGAGAGTACCGGCTACTCTCTCCCCCTTTATTGCTGTTCCAGCTACCAAGGCAAGACCCTATCATATTAGAGTAGGAATACTAGGTACATGCGATGACAATTCTCGCTGTTATCTCTTTGGTTGTTGGTATCTTTACAGGTGGTATCTCGTAAAAAATCTTGTGTGTATGAGGGGGTTGGCGATGTTCCTGAGGGTGTTGTGGTATTCAATCCAAAAGTACATGGGGTAATGCGAAAATCGACCATTTCACAGAAAATCCTTAGTAATCAAATATAACTTAGTATTCTTAAGACAACATATTTATAATGCAGTCATGGGTTTACTAACTGCAAGCCAAGATTAGCTTGCATATTAGGTACAATATACGACTTGTGCAGCAGGCGCGCGTGGCTTTTGGTGTTTATATCTTTCTATTTTCATATAAATGTTTGTTGTTTTAAACCTATTACCAGAACGGCGAAGAGAAAACAAATATATTTTTATATTTATGAAATTTAGATAGTTGATAATTCTAGACCTCAGAAAACAACGACTGTGATGGAATTTTAACCCACAGCATAAAGCTTTATACAGTTATCATCTAACCATTGATGCACTCTGTTTAAAAGTAAGCCTTGCACGTATAACCTGATATGGTACTCTAACTCTTCCAAAAATCAATGTTACTCTGACTCTTCGAAAATTATCACTCTAACTCTATGAAAAAATCAGCAAATGTTCAGTTTTGGACAGTTCTATGTGAAGCTAAATGAATTCGATACCACAGTCATGCTTTCTTTTATATTTATAAGAACCTTTATGATTTATTCTAAGCATCACTTTTACAATAGTAATATGAAAATCATTACAACTAGCGTGTTTAGTTAAAATGTAATATAAAACAATATAATCGTAGTAAAATTAAACGGATACCATACGCATATAAATGTTTCATAATCAACATTTTAACAAGTAAACATGTTGAAAATAACCAACAAAATATAGCTTCTCTACTTACAAAGATTTTGACCCTGGAATTGCGACATTTAGCATTGAGCTCGGATTATTGACTTTACCAATACCGATAGAATACCCTGCGATATCGGGGTTGAACTGCTTCAAAATGTCTGAAATCAGATGCATGTAATTTTCTATATAATTAGGAAAAGTAATTTTTGGTTCTAAAATACTGATCTGTTAAGTATTTATGTTTTAGCTCTGGGTTTTTAGTATATATATGATAAATAGCAACGATAAAGTGCAAGTATACAACATATAAATGCATATGTGATCCATTACATATTCGAACATATACTTAATATGTCAACCTATAAATATTTATTATAACTGTTTATATGGATGTATGTATTTATTTAGCAGGACCTAAAAACTTAGCAAGCTAAATTTGATTGCACACTATTATGTGCGCACTTATGGGGTATTTATTATTATCTTTTATGCAAAATACTTTTTAAAAACCATAACTACACATTTTTCTTCGTTATTAGTTAAAATAATACTATGTGATGTGTATGATATTAAAGGTAAAATGCTCATATTAAGCCTGGTCCTGAATGTAGACCATTTCAGTGACACATCTTAGCCAAACAGTTACTCGATCTTAAAATAAGTTTCTCATAGCTGAACATGAATGATATCCAAGTGCACGTTCTCTGCGTATATTGCATGAAAATTTGTTTTCCAAGCGTAATTATCTATATCCTAGTCATTATTAAGAGAAATTGTGCGCAATGCCATTCATGCATTTGCGAAATCAGCAGACAGTAAAAAAAGTATGTGCCTAGATTCCCTGATAAATGCCGAAAAATAAAACTGGATTCTTATGTAGTTGTCGCCATTTCTTATAACATTATCATTGATTTCAAAACTTTTGCAGCGGCACTGCACTTAACTGCTTTCATTTACGTGATTAACAAATGCGAACAAGTTAAAATTCTACTTGAAGCATACTATTAACGCTGTGATTTGTTGCGTTTAATTAGTAGTTTCCTCATTCAGTTTGGGCAAGAACAAGAAGCTTTCGGAATATATATTTTGTTTTATTTCGAAGTTTTACAATATATTTATGCGCGAGTAAACTTAAAATGACCCCGGCAACCATCCTATTTTATATTTTTGGATATAATTTGTTACGGAACGCTTTTTTGACAATTGAAATTCTGCGTAAAACTGTTCGCGAACACAGCACTGGCGATTGAAATCTAACCATTTTGTGTTCGCTAAAATTGAAGTAAAATTACCCTAATGTTTGAGAACGAAAATTTGTCGATTTGATTGTGACGTCACGTTTGCATTAAATTTGTTCGCTTACACTGCAAAATTCAAATTTAAATGATAATATATTAGGGAACAGAATTTCTGCAAACTGAAATCGCCAAAATTCTGTTAGAACATAAGGTCTAATTTCTGGCACTTGAATTTGATTTCGCCAATTTTCGGTTAGCGAAAAAACGAATAAAATTAAGCCTCTTTTCCGTAACAAGTGTTTGCGATTCGATATTGGTATTGACAGAATAGGATGGTTGCTCTCAAGCAATATCTGCAGTGAACAAAATCAGAAATGTATACACAAATTTTACCATCTAGCTTCTACTTACGAATACCTCTACTAAGATAACTAGATAGATTGACTTCTACATGAGTTACTTCTACTGTTGTGCCGTCCACAGTTCTCATATCGCTTAAAAAGCTCTTTAAATGTACTTTTTAATGATAATTCTTTTTGCAACATTCGCTATACTCTGTTCTTGCATGTGACTACAAAGTATTCTGTTTGCCAATTTCACCGTGCGGTGCCTGGCGAATATGTCCGAGCTGGATGAAATGATACAAAATCGAAAGTAATGTATCTTAGCGCACTAAAATATTACAATACGAATCAGCGTAAAAGTCTATTATTATCCCAGTGAATATCAATTCTTATAAGCAATGGAAATTTGTTGACAATGGCATATGGGCATGTCTAGAAATGAAAAGTAAAACATGCAATAGCAAATATAATTTTAGTAAAGCTCGTTAATATAATTTTTACACAGTCGTAATGTATTCATGTTTTAAAGTAAAAATTAATGTTTAGTTTCACTTACTTGGAAGCGTTACCATGTCTGATAATGTACCGTCACCTCCAATCCTATAAATACATAAAGGTAAATAAATATGTATATGCAAAGGTTGTACGTTAGATATATTTGCTACCATACTCCAAGCAGCAAATTTTTTACCGCCTTAGATATGATTGTTCCTAGTTGCGGAGCCTTTGATGAAGGGCCGAACTGCGAGCAAATATTTCGGATAGCGAATTTTAGTATGTTACGACTTGTAACGGGAAGAACGTGCGCCGTTCAAGCTACTAGGTGCCATGTTAAAATTAAAGAAACTATAACTAAATCTAAATATTGTTTGTCGTCTCTTATGCGCACGATAGTGACTGCTTAGCTCATACCACCGCATCACGGGATCGATGCGTGTTTATGCATTACGGATCGTAAATCGGAATCGTGCAAATCTATTTAAATTTCTATTAGTTAAAGCTAAACCAACGTATTTAGTAAATTTTGAGATCTGATAAGCAAACAGATAATCCATTTTAAGATATGTGCTTTAAGATATCTTGTGTCAGCAGTGGTTGTACACTTGTATCGCAAATTTGAAGAACTTGATAGCATTTTAGCTACAATGTGTATAGTTCACAGGTGTCCAAGGTCCATCGGGATGCAGATGGCTCCGGCTAGGAGCTAGTATGTGTGACGACGGGAGAGGAGAGAGGTGAATTTGCGGAGGTTCGGAGCCACAAGGGAAAGTTAACGGGGCTTAAAGATCCCCAACCGTATCTATGGTATACTTGAGTCAAAAAACGTTCTCACTATGCTTTGGGCGTGTTGATACTGCGAATTAAAGCGCTGAGCATTGAGCATACATGATTTATCAGACTAATATCGGATGAGGTGTAAAAAAGCAAAAAAACATACAAAGGAATACGATCGGTGAAGAATTCGACTGTATCGGATTGGACCGAACGCAGCGTGAATACAAATCGATCTTTCGGATCGGTTCGGATGCCTTATGGGCACGCCAAAACCATCTTAGAATAAACAGGATTGAACGAACTAAAGCTGGAAGTAAGCATGACATGATATTTTTTTTAATGTTAGCCAAGTTAACCATTTAACGCCCAATGAAGACAAAGTAGAAAACCGCACATTGTAAACTGTTATGTTAGCTAGATTTGAGTTTGGTATATGTTTGCAAGTGCGTGATTGTACGTTCGCTAAGCGAGGTTCCTCGAATACCGAGTCCAAGATAGCTCAGCGGTTTCCGCACGCTGCTTTCGCTCTTGCAACCCGGGTTCGAACGCTAGCGCCGCCGTGAGTTTGCCCGGTACACAATATAATTCGAGAGGTAGAAGTTTAATTAAAGTTATTTTAGTAAGTTTTGATAATTTTGCACAGTCGTTACAGTGGTTACATTGACTGGGTTATGAACAACATATTTCACAGTTGTTTCTGATGGACTTTTAGCTTTAAAAGTTGAACTGAATGCAACAGAAAATGCTTCGGTTGACACAGTAAATATTTTACATTCATTAATAAAGCTTTAAAGTAAGTTCAAACAATATTTTAACACAAAGCTGAATATTTAAAAGACTTTGAAGCATTTAATTTTAAAATTTATCTTCATAAATAATAAAAGAGTTGAGTTAAAATTACTGAGAATATTTTTTGCATCGTATTTGTAATATATATTTTTCATATCATTAGAACACACTATAGGAATCATAATACCATGACATGCATGCTCACAGTAAGGCGATTATTCTGTTTGAGTCCGGTAAGCCACGCCACTCCCCTCGGGCCGCTATGTATGCTCTCTCCCTTGGAGGTAGCCTGATCTTCCTTAGGCTCAGCATTGGCCCCCCGCCCACGCTCCCCGCGCGGCTCGGAATATTTGGCGAAAATAAACTAAGAATGAGGAAAATTGGCAAACATCGTAGCAAAGGTCCACAAAACTCGGGGTAGGATTGGCCAAAAAAGTGCGTAAAATTATGGCTCAAAAAATTAAGAAAAACTTTTTTGTCCCAAAATCATTAGAAAATTTTTCCTTCGGTGACGAAATCCCCTGTGGACCGGTTGATCCCGCCCCCAAAGCCCTCGCTATTCGCAGAGCGAATTTCAGACCTAGCGTATTTATGGCCATGGAGCCAAATTAGTTAGCCATTGACAACCCTCTGTTATTGGATAAAGATAACTTAATACTTCAGTGTATAAATAACGTTAATTTCCGCGTGGCACGGCTAATTTAACAGTGCAACATTGAATTTTAGAAAGCTGTGTGCTTCGTTAGTTCAATAGTTTTGCAATTGGGTTGGCTTTAGATTACTCAGTTAAATATTTTAAACTAAATATGGAATTAAAACAAACGTTAAGATTCAATAACTTGGTGCTGTCATATATTTATTATATCACTATAAACAAAAAATGACAGATACGTTAGCGATACTCGTTTGATTCTTGGAAGAAAAACCGCTACAAATTTGAAAGTACATGATCCAATTTAAAGTGCAAAAATATATCAACATAGTTTCACAATTACGACTGCCCGTCCAAATTTGATTTTCTGCAAACCAAGCCACTAGAATTAAATCTGGTTAATTTCGAAACAGATTGAATTAGACATTTCAGATAATAAGTTGCCAAATTATGCTAGTCGAGCTCTTACATATCTATGACTTTGAAGTTGTCAGTATAGGCGAAAATTTCGGCCCGCGTCCTGGAACGGCCCGGTCCAGCCAGAGGCAGGTCGGGCCGGGCCGACCTGGATTTGCAACGGGTCGCGTCGGGCCTAGAAATTTCGGTCCGTTCTCAGCTCAATATGACAAAATTATAGTACACGGTTCGATAATCTTGGGTTCTCGTTAAGGATTTCTTGTCGCACTCATTTCATACATGCCTTTTTATCTTTATATCGACTGTATCCTTTATATTGAGCTTACCTATTCCCTCTTACAAGTGGACACACCCATGGGTCGAAAATTGGCAGCTTCGGGTAGGGCCGGGCCAACCTCGATACCCCACAGGCCGGGCTTGGCTAAAATTTCGGTATGTAGTCCCGGCGATTAAACGTGGAAGCTGGTTGTATTTAGGCCAAGCCTTGCATCTCTTCTTTCAAATAAATTGGTGTTCGATGGCATTATTGCATTTTTTGTAAATCTCCAAGATGTCCCGAATTTCCACTGCGTGCGGAGATCCCCAGATACTGTTTGAAGCACCAAAAAGATCGATTGTATCGTTTATATTGAGTTTGCGAACACCCTATTACAAGTGGACAAAGCCGGACTGGGAAGAAAATTTGCAGCTTCGGGCCGGGCCGGGCCAATCTCGATATCCCACGGCCGGGCCTGGCTAAAATTTTGCAGATCCGTTTCCGGCTGTGCCGAGTTCGATTTCCAACTGCCTGGACCGGACCGGGCCAAAAAAGTTCGGCCCGTTCTCACCTCTAGTTCTCAGAATAATGCGTTTATGTCTGGTGTAATACAGTTGAGTCGAATACAGTAGGAATTAATTTAACTCAACAGGTCGAAGTAACATTGATATGGAATCCTTGTTACAACAGGGGGCGAATCTAAAATAATATGTCAACAGTATTTCAACCGAAGAAAGAACTTGTGCGGATGACGTAGCCGTAGAGCCATTGATAATGCTGCGTAGTACGCCACTAAGTGGTTTTTGACTGTAGTGAAGATTGAATTACCTGTCTGTATATAAGAGTATATATTTATTATAACATTAATATTTATGTTGACGAACTCAAGAAATAAAGCGATCGAAAATATAAGTGCCTGAACTGTTGTTAAGCATTAGTGAGGCCGGCGAACCGGCCGTGGAATACGAAAAGAAGTTTTCATCAATAATTGATTGCCAGCCCACTGTATTCTTTGCGATATAATTGCAAAGTATCGCAGTGTTGTAGTAGCATTTTTGTCAATTTCATGGAAGAACTTTTGGTGCCATTTGAATCGTTCGCAGCCATAAACGTACGTAAAACTAAGCCCGCGATATTCTTTGCCAACATCTGATATATTGCGTCCGCCTGCACCATTCGCTGCCTGCAATGTTAAGACACTGATCTAGTTATGGTAAAATAACATAAGATGATCTAAAAGAATTTAACCCTTAAGTAGGAAAAACTGAATGAGCAGTTAAACATATTCCAAAATGGTATACACTGTTATTGTATTAAAACTTGGTATGACAGTGACAGTGTATAAAATTCTCTTCAGCAAAACTTAATATTTGTCTGAAAACCGTCTAACGTGTATATATGTGTATATGGGTATGATCAGCTGAGACTGAAAATAGAAATACCTGATCGCGACGATATTTTTGTGTCTATTCGTTAGCCTGACCGCGTCGGCATACGGCTCTAGAAACGAGTGTAAGTGGCGGTCATATATTGTTATTTCAGACTAGCACCACTAAACGCATTTCCTTTTGCCTGCGACTTTCTACGAGTAACGACAGTGCATTTATTACAGTCATTTTAATAACAGTCAATTTTGGTATACAAAATTAAATTGTACCACCGCAAGTAGGTAGCACTTTTAAATCATCTTTTTTCTGCGTGCGGGCAATCTTATTTGTGATATATCACCGTTTGGCCGGCCTACCTTTGGCTGGTTTTAAGCCATACATGATCGACGTTTCGAGTTCCCAGGGGTGGGTAGGATTGCGGGCGCCTCAGATGCATAAATTTTCGAAAATGCTCGCAATTTTTGGAACTAAAAACTGTTTCCTCGATGTTTGCCAAATTTACCAAGATTTTGCAAAATTTTTCACCAATTACTGCCTGAGGGAGATTAGACCATCCTGTACTGGCTTCGTTTGCTTTACCAATTCCTATAAGGGCCGTAAAAATCATTGTATTTTCAAGATTACCATTTTAAAAGTAAATAGGATAGACTATGCTTGATCATGTAAGTGGTATCGCCAACTCGGGGCAGAATAGTGAATGAACTTGATCTCACAGTAGGATTTAATGAATATAACCAAAATCGGTTTATATATGAAGCGTGGGGTTTCCCATGAACTATTATATTCTTGCATAATGATAAAGTTGCATTGTGAATTATATTTGACGTAAAATATATAAATTTAGCTAATGTTGGGCACCGGCAGAAAAAGTCGCCGGCCGGCCGGGTAGGTCGGTGTTCCGGTAGCCGATAAGGTCAGTGAACGAAAAGTACGCTAAATACAGGTTTGTTTTGTTGAAAGAGGTTAATACACTTTTAATTTGAAAGATAACTGAACATTAAACAATATATGAGAAAAGCATGTTGTAATAAGTCAGAAAGATACAAAGATATAACAGAGTTAACGTCTAATAAATGCCGTAATCTAACAGATAATAAAACTTGCCGTAATCGAATCGCCCATAGCACCGATCACTTGGATATCTCCAGGTCGAAGACGATGAACTTAAACAGTGACAGACATCGGTGTTTAAAGTTATAAAATTGTCGAAAACCAATATTATAGTGTCATCTTACATGCGACCATGGATAACAATTGACCATGGAAAATTAACATTTACACACCAACAGGTTGGTGTTAATATAAAAATTAATTGCGTTTACCGTTGGGTTTATACCATGGTGGTCATGGGAATGGGAATTCCCATGGGGATGGGAATGGGATGGGCTGGGAATTATTTTGATTCCCATGGGAATTCAATTCCCACATGGGAATATTTCGAACCGATTGAAAACTATTTTGTCCGCTCCAACAATTCACGCAAGTGCAATTTTTTTCAACGTTGATCCACGGTAAATCAAGTTCACTGCTGAGCATGGCGCATTTTCTGCGCACATGGATTGTTCAATGTCCCCATCGCCATAGGGGACGTGCCCGATAGCCAGGATGACAGCCAGCCATGAGCCCAGACGTCTGCCGCTGGATACTAACTTGTTTCTCTAGTTTCCGTACAGATGCTGGATTAATGGGTACAAACGTTTCCCCATTTATAACACTACACCCAAGGTACGAACTTTTTTCCTTGAGACTAGCAACCATGATACTAACATATCTCATGGCAACCCAGCCCGGCGAAAATCGACGTCACCGAATCTCAAGCTGTCTTACAACAACGACGAAGTTTTTTGGCGCTGTCTTGCGTAATATCTGCTGCAACCATCCATATGTCATCTTTGTTCAGATCTCAGTGCCGTTTCCGCCAGCGTTCTTGTTCCGTCCGTGGCGAAAGCGGAAGATTCAACCAAATGTCTCGATCAGTTTCGTTAGTTCAAGAGAGAAAGACAGGCGGCATACAAACTTAACACGTTTTTCGAATACATGAACCAGCGAATTTCAAATTTTGTATTCGTCGATTATTACATGGCTCTTTTTCTGTTGGGTCACACAAACCGGTTTTATGTTAAATTTAGTTCGATACTTGAGTAACTTTTAGTTCTTTTCGGTTTACTCCTGAGCTGACATTGAATTTTGTTAGGAGTATCAAAAACGTAGCTGATGGATGTAGTGTTTTTCTTCAAGCCCAGTCTTCAACTGCTATAAGATTGAACTCAATCTAACAAATTTGTGATAGTCAGGATGCTGAGATACTACTCAGGTTCGAACTTGGATATTGAGCCAAACAACCGCAAAGTAAGTTCTTCAGAACACTTTACTACCACCGGTTGAGAAAATTTCGATCGTAATATGTAGGTCACGTCCATGTTGACATCATGGTATACCGTACACCGTCAATAAACTACAAGGAAAACACGGTGTCCTTGGTACTGTAATACAGGAATAGGTGGAATACATGGAATAGGACAGCACCCCGTAGCTAACTATTCTTGACATACTTTTATAAAAAAATGGGAGTATCTAAGACCATAGGTGTCGATGGATTAGGGGTCATCCCTCTCCAAAGGTAGGACCCCTCAAGCCATATTCCCCCTGGACCACACTCTTAACTCCCCCTCCGGTGCGCGACGAAGGCGCACGGAACATTTTAGCAAAAATGAGCTAAAGTTGGGGTAAAATTGTCAAAACTTGAAGTAAACTTGGCAAAAATGAAAGAGGACCTCGGGGATGGAGTGGTGGTGACAAAAGATATCCCTAGCCGAGACATATTATGTTTACATATTTAGTTCATTGGCGAGAATATTTGGGTCATTTTAAATAGGTTCGCGGGTTTAACTTTAACATCACTAAAAATTAAAAGCGAAATCAGTGAAATTTTGTTTTTGTTTCGTTATATGATGATCGTTTTACAGTAGTAGCTTATAATCTATAAGATTATAATATGTAATATATAATGTGATGTATTTAATATATAACGTAATGTATCTATATATAATGTAATGTATGTAATAATAATGTAATATACATGTTAAGTAATATAATATAATTTAATATAAATATAATTTTATTAATCTAGAGGTTACTAAAACGTTTAGCCCGTCTTATTAATTTACTCAGAAATACGGTACTCTCGATTTCGACGTTTGCAGAACAATTCTGTGTTAAAATATAATCTTAGTATTATATTAATAATAAATATACACATATATATACATATATATATGTATTAGTAAACAATTTTTGTATATTATATTGCATCATGGAGATACAACGTGTTCAAAGATATTGTTTGAACTGACATCGTTGAATACAGAGACACGGGAACAAGGGGGGCATGTGCCCCCCCCACCCAGAAATTAGGCTGGGAGCAAGAGGTTCATTATGCCCCCTCCAAAATTTACACCTCTAATATTGTATACTATAAAAAAGTTGTATGCAGCTATTGTTCCTTATTGTTTCAGCAAAGAGCATGTAGATTCCACCATATATTTGAATTGAAATAATTCGCTCGGTTTCTGCGTTTTTCATTTGTTTTTATTAAACATTGTTTAAAATTACTTGTTACTTACTTGCTTACTGGCGTGTTTCTTTTTTAATAACTGGAATTATTACTACCAAGCAATGTAACTTTTGGAATTATTTCAGTGTGCTACTGTGAATAAATGTATGTTAAATTAACTATTACTAACAAATTACGGCGGTCGGCGCCGTCGCTATGTAATTTGGGAGAACGGACATTTTTAATTGATTACAGGTTATCCCGCTCGCCATGGGAGACAGAAGGGGCAGGAGGCATGTTTAATATGGGCGTCGTTACCAGGAGAGGGGACGGAGGGCTGTACCCCTACTTTGGTTCTGGCTCGGTGCCCCTAGTTCGAATCTTGAAAATAAGAATTTCTGAACATATAGCTACGTTTGCCCGTCCTAAAAGCTATCCTTGGTGCCCCCCAGTTCGGAATTGCTGGATACGCCCCGATGTATCAGTGTCTTCCTAGTGTTCTGCCTAACTGGTGCCGTAACCTTTGGGGGCAGCATTTAGTGACGTATGAATGTTTTTAATTTGTAATTGGTGATGGGTGAACGAGTAAACCCAGCCCTTATGCAGATCCACCTCTTTCTCTATGAAGTCCAAGAAACAAAGACTAGATGGGTTCCAGTGGGGTAACTGGTGAAGGGGATCGGTGACCCATACTCTTATATAACTAAAGCCCCCTGAAAATCTTTGGGTGACTTGTAGTAACCCGAACGATTTTTAGGTACTGCTGAGAACTCTCAGCTCTCTACTATTGCATTAGTATGAAAATTAATACGGCCCATAAAACGGTTGAGTTATGGTCAATGTCGTACTTGCCGGCACGCCGTCATGCCAGGTGGATAAATGGTACCGCCGCAGGGTAGTGGTGGCCATCTACAACAGGGTAACGACTGTTCGGCCTCGGGGGTCAGGGTTCCAACCTTAGGAGTAACCACCTACCCTCTTGCCGACATGTATGGTCAATTTGTTTTGGCTGGACATACTTGAGTTACTATCTATTAGGCTTACTGCGTCTTTCTTTAATTTTGTGGTCACAGTGGCTGCTGGATATTTTTGATATCTGGATTGGACTATTCTAGTGGAAAAAATTCGTGGTGGCGGAGTTATGAACAGGGGCGCAGCTCTTAACAAAAGACGGGGGAGGGGGCGACGACAGGAAATCACCGAAGAGTTCAGTCTTTTAACGGGGCTGTCAAAAACGTGGGAGCGGCCGTCATGGGTCCGTTCTCAAATGACCCAGCAGCGTCTCACACATACTATAATTCTTAGTGTCCACAAGGCTTTACTTGACGGGATATTAAATCACTTATGCAACAACTTACTAACAAAACACCTGAACGAAAAGCAGTTTTTGGGACGATAGAATAAAGTTTTGTAACGACTATGTGTTTCAACTATATCAAAACAAAATTCAGTTTTCAGGTATTTGTTTAGATGAAATGAAAGTCGCGACGTAATTCACTTGCACACATACATTACGTTCCCGGGTGCCTGGTTACATAGGCAAATAATTGCATCCAATAAGTGCCTTACTTTTCGCGCGGATTTGGTTTAGCAGTAATTTGTTGAAAAACGTTCAGGCCACAAGGGTAACAAGGTGTTTTACTTATCTTGGTTTATATTTTAGTGGTTGTGGCTATTATATTTATCGCGAAGATGTGGCTGTAGTCTGTCTCCCTGGCACTGAATAATTTTTGTGTTAATGGTACGACATATGTGTATACATAAAAAGGAAAATCAGTAAAATGACAGAAAAAATGCTGCTTCAAATGTTTATCATTATCAACGCACAACACATATGTGGCAGCAATAGCTCTACAAAAATAATCATACTTCTAGATGTTTTAGCCAAAGCAGCTACCTGAAGTCGGAATCGCGGAAGAAGACTCAACCTGACATCGGAAATCGCGGCCATGTATAATTGAGCTTTCTTGATCATTCAGTTCCACTTGTCCATCCGGCGTGATTTTTGGCATCGTATCTACCACCGTATCAGCCGGAAAAGTGGATGAGTCCTAGATAGAATAAAATGTGTATTATTACCGCTGAATTTATCCAACAATTAGTTGATCGTCTGCTGTTGCGTAAGCTTTCAGTAAACTAAACTACTGCTGCAGAAATCCATCGTCAGGGTTACTACAGTTGTTACGTTATGGCGATACAAAAAAGAAAAGCTTAGAGTGGGGAATTGGAAGGCTTTTGGTCAGTTATTGTTTTCAATAGCTGAACAAACTAGAAATACAAGTATATAAAGAGTAGTCTGAATTGTTTTTCAAAAGTGTAGTGGATTTGTAACGGTTTGGTGGCTCTAACCGTCTAATTAGGGTAGGTAGCTTTCCATCTTTTATTTCTAGTACATTGGTCAGGTTTATTGCTGTTAATTACTTTCTACCTGCACCAAATATTTAAGATTATAATACTAGTTCAGCGATTCAAACCTCTTTGTGAAAACCGTACAACAGTGCAAATAACCCGCAATGTAATGTAGTACACGTTTGCTAAACGGGCCTAGCGCTGTTTCGTTTTACCATTGCAGAAGGTGAGTGTGCAGCTCCCGGCGGCACTTGAATTTTTACATTTGGAGTAGTTTCTTTTGTGCCAAACAAATAAATGATGCTCCTAAATATAAATTCATTATGGGACTACCATGGAACTAAGAAAAGGCGATAGAAGTCCCTTATATGTCGTTTATTCTATTGCTATGAAATGATAAACGATGGATTTATATGATAAAGTCAAGACTACGTAGGTTCACAAAATATTAACGAGCAGAACTGCAGCAGCATAGATCACAATATAACAGCATTCAGCGTGAATATATTACCCCAGAATTGTAGAAACCCAACGATCCCTGCAAAGCATCTAGTATATTTGTTCAAAAACTTCATTGTCTGTGTTGGTTAAAGTGAAAGACATAGCCTTTTTAAGTTGAGTGAGCTAAATGCACGCAAATAGCATTAGTCAAAATGCTATTATGGTTCCAACAAGCATCACAAAATATATATTATAATAGTAACAAATGTGATACAAACTGCTGTGGCATGTTTGCCGACATGGATGGTTTAAAGCACGATTCGCGATTACGCCTCCATATCGTTGTCAATACGTTTGTTGCAACCAGTGCTACTAGTAAGTTTTTGGCCGACGCAGATCACATTAACTGTGCTAATTTTTGTAGCAAACTTCTTTTTTATACAAATTATAGTAAAATACATAATTAATAACTCGCAGCAGTATTTGTGTCATACGATCAAAGGTAACTTATGTAGTAACCGAATATGTCGATCATTATTTTGATCATACCGTATACAGTTTAAATATTTGGTATCATTTTTACCAACAAATTTAGCAGTTTAGCGATCGGCTCGATGTAGTCAGCAAATGACGTTTCGATTAAATTTTTTTTCATATCTTCGCTGTCCAGCAAAAATGTAAACACCGGCTGAAAAAAGCATTAAATATATCGTGAATTTGTGTGAGTCACGTTGTCATAACTTGCAATAAACTGAGCTACTCCCAACGATAGTTGATTCTTATGCGTGAGTTCACTTTATATGCCTACATCAAAGTTATTTTTTGTCAAAATCACGAATTGATTCACGCATAAAAACTCGCGTTCACAATTTAAAAATTGGTATTCACATTTTTGTGAACGCGAACATGAGCCCCGAGAGGTACGCATGGAATTTCCGTTCGCGTACAGTTATCCATTTCAAACGTCTGTGCGCGTACGTGAAATGATCTTCTGAATCAGACAGCAATGTTCGCGGTCTATTTGTATATTATAGCATACAAGAAATAACACGATTGGTAATCGCGTTTTTACCTTCACGCGGGCAGAAAATTCGATGGTAAATGGCAAAATAGTGACGTCTACGCGTTGCTGCATCGCAAATCTTGTACGCATAAATAATAAAAAATCGTGATCGGTTCGCGTTCATCGCTTTTACCATCGTGAACGGACGTGGCAAAAGAATAACCTACCTGAAGTGGACTCACGCATTAATACACTACATTCGCCAAAATACGGCATTTTGTATATATCAGCAGGAATCGATAATAGTATTCTTTACTGAAGGGTGTGACACTCTCCAGAACTATTATCTGCTACGCTTTGGGTCTTACACCCAGTTTTGTAGCCCATATTATCGGCAATAATCATAGCTACCCCGTAGAACCTTGGACTATATAACATAATCAGACCATACTCCTGTTCTTGGACCACAAAATTTACACTCCATCCATGTTGTGGTAGCTCCTAATAAAGGCCAACAAAAATTCTTGACCACAAAATTCAGACCACATGTTATGTTACTATGGTATTCAAACGTTAGTGTTAAATTTCGTTAAATAATTTTCGGGAATTTCACACTATTATTCGATTATCACCACCACGAATATGGGGGCTGCGAATTTGATAGTCAGGATCCTACGTATATGAATTTGAAGCTCAAGAAATCGGAAGTCTGAGTTTTATGGTCCCCGGAAATCTGGGGCCTAAATCTGGTAGTTCAAAAATTTGTCTATCGTCTAAATTTTGTAGTTTCAGGAAAGGTTTTAAGTCGATGGTCCAAGATCTTAATTCTAAGTCAGTAGTTCGAAACCTGTGTGTATATAATCCTGTTTATGACACACAATGTGGGTCGTAAATGATAAACCTAGGTGGTATGATCGACATAATCCGCGACGCACCTCGAACGACAATATGAAAATTGTGAAGAATTTACACTCTTGAGTTGAGTATCATGGACGGTTTATAACACTGAACAAATGATTGTTGCATGTTCAGAAGTAAAGAAAACTAAATGTGCTTCCTCACAGTTTACCAAGTGTTGTCCGGAAGTTTTAAGCCTTAGCTTTGAAACAACAACAAGTATTATATGTAACTGAAATAACGCAAAGCATTGTAACATCAACTGCAGCAAGGCTTCACTGTCTTCAAGTAAGGTTTGAGGTAAGCTTAAACTTCTGCGATAGTCAAGCTTCATTTTGCTGTTGTTAATTTTTAATTGAGCTATTCAATTCTTGTAAACTGTTATAAGCGAGATTCAAGTTATGACCATACGATTGTTTAGAACTGTTGATGTTCGCAATTTTCAAGCCATAGTCTAAGTGTGGCTCCCGGCACTAATAGTTGCTAGACAGATATGTGCAGTGGCGGACCCAGCATTTTCTGGTGGGGGGATACCAAAAATTTTTGATGTTTGAAATATGTGTTCGGTTGACTCCAGACTTGTAATTGCATCATATTGACGATATATGAACTCACATAATCAATTTTTCCCTTAAAATAAAATGTATATATACATTTTTATTAAAAATTTCGAAGTATTTATGCCAAAAAAATTTTAGCCAGGGGGACCCCCTATTTTTCGATTTTTTGGTCCTGAAAATTTTTGCAACCCCACCCTTAAAGCTCCCTATTTCACCAACCTGCAAAATATACACCTAGCTATGACATTCAACACAGCAGCCACTCCTAGCTTACGTGGCTGCATGCGATGCGACAAGCCAACAACAACAGAACCAATAACGCGTAACGCTACAAATGCCCACTTACAAACAAAAACATTCAGACAAACAGACAACCTGGAGCGAATGCAACGTGCGCAAGTATGTGTATATTAACACGTAAAATAAATGTTGGTATAAAAAACAAAAAATTTTTATTAAAGATGAAAAACGTTTTTCGCTTTTTTCGCTCCTTTTTTGTTTTTTGAAGCCAAAAAAATTTTTCCAAAAAATTCTGGTGGGGGGATATATCCCCCCTATCCCCCCCCTGGGTCCGCCCCTGGATATGTGTATGACAAACTAAATTCATGTGGTTTATTTTTTGAACATATAGACACACATAAACAATTATAATGCTGTCAACACAAAGGTGTTACAAGAACAACAATCCTGATATTGAATATTTTTAACATGAAATTGTTTAGACTAACGCAAAAAAGTGCCTCTGAAAATATGGTGAACAATTGAACACTTAGCGTTTCCACCGGTAACTCTGTTCCTTCAACTGCAACAAAAATTCATTGCATTGTTTTGATTTGTAGGAGAATGTTTACTAATAGCAAGCTTATTTATTTTTCTCCCAAAGATGTTCAACTACTTTACCTGCTACATGTACATACGTATATATGTAACACTGGTTGAAACATGCTTTCAGTAAGTTTTAACTTCTCTGGACGTAAATTTATGCTAAAATTATATGTGCAATCCCTAACCATTAATACAGAGACCATAAGTGTGGATGGAGGGAGATGGGGGCATGGATTAACCCCACCCCGCTGCTCGCTGAAATTTTTTGCCAAAAAATAGTAATTATTAGTGCAAAATCGGCAAAAATGGGCTAAAATTTGCAAAAATGTTGGAGTAAGGTCTACTCCTACTCCCCCGCTGACACCTACTCCCTTAAGCCGAACCTTTGACACCTATGACTTAGACGTATTATATCATGGTAAATATACCATGGATTACTGTGATTGGTAAATATAATATGGATACTGGTAAATATATCATGGATACTGGTAAGTCTATCATGGATACTGGTAAATCTATCATGGATACTGGTAAATATATCATGGATACTGGTAAATATATCATGGATACTGATAAATATATCATGGATACTGGTAAATATATCATGGATACTGGTAAATCTATCATGGATACTGGTAAATCTATCATGGATACTGGTAAATCTATCATGGATACTGGTAAATCTATCATGGATACTGGTAAATATATCATGGATTACAGCGATTAGTTTGGAACTTTGAAGGGCAAAATCCTACCAGAAAAACCATAATGCTATTAAACAGACATTTGTCATAAAATAGCCTTGACATTTCCCGCAGACCTGCCAAAATTTAGCACGACGCAGGCTGCTACAGACTAATATAAATATAAATAGTTCTTTGTGTAACATACCACAGCGTTTTCCAGCGACAAACCGTTAAGTTGTAATTCTAAACGCGGCGAATCTATTAGTAGAGTTTCTTCTAGACCATTGCTCTGGAATGTACATTTACAGGTAAATGAATTAATAAACTGTTTACTCAGAGTAATAAAACTTACAAGTTAAAAAGTACCAGACGTGAATTTGGCGAAGCAACAGTTTATGGTTATTATTATTAAATATAAATTCTCCGCCTAATAGAATTAATTTTTTCTATGTTGTCAAAAATCAGCTTCAAACACATAATATTAATCGTAACATTTATTTTTAGGACATTAAAATTGATAATGACGAATTATTTTTTTTTTGTAATACTTATTGAACTGTTTGAAAATGTAAAATTTCAATGATTTCAGGATCCCATTTGGTGAAAATATGGTAGTGATGAGCAGTTTTACTTTCAGTACACATTTCTGTGGTATTTAGTAAAATTCTTAAATATATAGAAATGCATTGATTTAGTCATTACAGCTTAACCGAAGATGATGCTCACAGCTCATTATCCATATCTGATTCGTAAAAAATGTTACTTGAACATGTCGTTTGTTTGACTTTGCTTTAACGTTTTACGAGCGTGAGCTTATTGGAATATATACAGAATAATGCTTAATCAAAAATTTATTATCTTCTCGAAGTAAAAAGCCACTGATGAAAAGTTCACACACATATTTAGATATTATATACCTCATCTACGTCATCACGATAGTATGGCATTGTTTGAACTGTATCCTGAAACAGGTTTTTTATATTAAAAATTTTCAATTGAAATAAATGGCTTCATGGGCGTATTTTGACTAGAAATATACGGGACATCTCATTTATGACCAAACTGAAATCTCTGTTCGGCCCTATGTATAACTCGTAAACGGTACGTAAAACTACTATGAAATTGCTTTGTCTGACAGTAGAGCTGGCCGTACTACTGAAAGTAACTGTAAGAACCTAGTAACGGGTTGTGTTTCGATTACAAATATGCTTTTAATGTAGCAGCAGTGTTACCATTATAAACCTAGCATTGTCTTTTACTTCTGCATGTTTGTGACTTAACATACTGAACCAGGGTTTGGTTACTGTCGCCGGCCCGAGCTTGTGAAGCAGTGTATGTATGAAAACATAAATTAATTTTTTCCATGAAATAAATCAATGACCGGTCTTTTGATAGAAGTAACAATTTTATCCGTGAGCGTAAACATAATATTCATATTGAGCCGCAGCACTGTTATAAGTCAGTTTGAACGTTGGTACAAATGCATAAACAACTAGCAGAAATATTTCTTAGCTAAACTCACATGTTCACAGTCATAATGCACTTAGCCGTGGAATTGTTAGTAGAATAGTATGCTTGTTTTATGTCACAGTGGTAAAGCTGTGACGTTGTGATATTGATTTGTCCGTGTGTGTAGTGTGGCTATGATATCGTTGCAATGCACTGCACGTATCTTTATAGTCTGTGATTTTTTTAGGATTTTACGGTTGGACTGTGGGTGTCTGGATGCCATGGAATGCTGGCATGGTCTAGGCGTTGTTGACTTGTTGTGTGATGTTGAGATGTAGGCATTTCGGGATTTGGGGATGGAATTATATATTTTCGCGTTGATTCTTGCGTTGAAGGAGGGGGGAGAGGTGTAAAAAAAGCGGGCGGATTTTTTTACAGTGTGGGGGGCAAGGGTGTTAGAGAATACGCTGCGGGTTCTTTGAAGAAGAATGTGTAAAGGTTGGGAGTGGTGGGGGGGGGTCGGTCGTTTTTTCCTGTTGTGGAGGTTGTTTTTAGATTTTAAATGCTATTTATATAATCTTCAAAGAACTTATGTTTGCGTCGCGACGTAATAAAGTATTAAAATCTTTGGATGATCGTTACACTAAAGTAAATGCCGGATCACCGATTCATGTCATATCCCGCATGCTCAAATTCGATATTGTGTCGCCAAAATTTGTAAACTTTGGATTTGGAATATAGGTACATCCGCTATAAATGCAGCGCTGGGAAAACGACAACTTACGTGATGCTCATAGTATACAATCAATATAACACCTCAAATACTTGTATTAAATTTTCACATGTTTAGTGTATGTATACTTTTATTATATTTTTCATTTTTATATTAATAAAGGAAAAACAGTAGGCATATCCCAATAGGCAATGAGAAAGGCACCCTCCAAAAAAATTACAACGTTTTCACTTCTACAATATCACAAGTAATTTGTGTAAGAGGTAGGAAAATTGGGTTCCCAAAAAAATCTCTCTGCCAAAAAACAGATTGAATCATGCTCGCTGATGAAAACAATATATTGTCACATCTTTATGTAAACGAGTGGATTCCTTCACATTGCTTTATATACACATGCACTTTCCATGATATCCAATGAGTTCTGTAAGGACTCATATTAACTTTGCAAAATAATCATGCCTGAAAACTAAGATTGTTTGAAAATGAAAATGTTAACGTAAAATTATTGCATATATATAACCTGTATTGTATCTGTTTTCTTAGCTTTTCCGTTGTGCTTACACAACAGCAATATACTTGGTAGTACCAACATTAGAATAGAAAAATATATTATTAGAAATGACAGAAATAGGTATGTTGAGGGCAATGCTATATAACTTAGTAAAAGCTATAAATATATACTTAGCTAAGGTCATTTCAAAACAATTTATGACATGATTACTTGTTCCATGTATTTAAGAGCTGTATTTAATTTAAGATTATTGTTCTTCAACCATGAATTTGTGTCTATGATTACAGCGGTTAGCCATTTTGATGCAGGAACAATCACCGCTTCTAGCCATTGTTTCTTGGTAACTCTTTTGTTTGCCATTAGATCCTGAAATATCGCACAATAAAAGCTGCTTCGGCTCTTGGGCACAAACTAATCTGAGGAACGTGACGTTACATGTTTAAACGAGAACAACTCAGTCCGGAGGTACAGATGCGGCAGTTTTGTGCCTCCTTGACTTAGCTGGAGCTTTAGTATATGTCTCATAAACTTTTATTTTGTATATTTGTGTATTCACATATGGCTAGCCGGAAATTTTACGAAATACATCTCTAAATTCTTGGATATTCAAAAATCCTGCTAGTACTAAGTTTCTTTGCTTTTACACGTTGGGCGGAATGGTTTTGATTGCAGTATCATTAATAATTTCTATAGCTAACACAGTATCGAGTTTCGCCTTGGCCTTCGCCTCTCGCCTGCATCACAAATTATATTACAGATTAGGCTGTTAAAAACTTTTTTAGGAAACACACACAAAAAATCAAATTCTAAAAAACGCTTTCCCATAATATCGGAACCGTATGTTTTTGTATAGAAATAAAGTTACTACATCGGATACTTACGTTGTATTCCTACCACAGAAAACGATATTAGTATCCCAAGCGGAAAAACTGCTCGATGAACGCAAAAGGCTCTTAAATCTCTTAAATACCACACAAGAGCTCAGACTTAAGCTCAGTATACCGAGGACGGACCATATGCATATATACCACGGTGCTCAGCATGACTTTTCTCGCATAACATACAGCGGCGAACTATTCGAGATAAGAAAAGATTTGTCCTTGAATTCATACTGACAGCCACGTTCTCAAATTTTATCATGCACAAATAGTTAGGTACCAGAGGTGTAAAATCAAAAGATTGATGAAGATACGGATTTACTGAAAGCTTACTTACTTAAAAAACGCCGTTTTACTTTGATGTACAACTAAATTGCATAAGAAAATGGTATAATTACTATTTATCAAATTTTGACACGTTTAATCTATTGATTGTGGAACACGCGAGGCATTCAAATAATCCAATTTTCAACATTTAGCCAGCTTGTGATCGATTAATTTCAGTGATTTTCGAACAGTTCTATTACCTATCGAGGCTATTTATACCTCTCATTCAAGACAAAAACCCGTGTTTTGTATTGAAAACAATGTGACGACCCCCACAGAGTTGGGCATTCCCACATCTTTTATACAGCTGGTAATATGACGAACAGACAGGCTGGTTCCTGTGACTGTTCTATGATGAATGCATAAAAGTTTTTTTGCAACATCGACGATTATAAACAGCCAGCGGTGCTTCCGGCATTTCTAATTTATTAGTCGGACGGTTGTCGACGCCAACAGCAGCTGCTTCCCAGTCATTTTACCTCTGGACTGTTTCGCCAGGCTAAAATTTCATGGATAAATGGTTTCGACATTTTAAATATAATCCATTCTTTAGAGCAAAATGATGTTTAAAATTAAACTAACCCTAGGATTTTGGTGAGCAAACAGCCAATGGATGAGCATTTGTGCTGATTTTTGTGACACTTTGAGCTTGGCGACACCATCAGTTTCAGTGAGCAACGCTTTGTTGAGCACAACTTTCAAAGGCTATAACATAAAATGCTCGATTATTAAGCGCTGCTTTTTTAATTTTTATATCGCGTACAGTTCATTGTCGATATAGTAAAAACATGGCTGTTCACCTTTAAGTTGTACTCATGTAAAATATTAAAAAACTTTTCTGCAACGCTGCTTTGTCCAACATCTAAAAGTGTATTCACACTTTTAAACATTTTGCTTAAAACTTTAATAAATTTAACTCAAAATTAGATCGAAATTTAATTATTTACTTTGTAATGGAAAAATATGGCAAATCACCCTTCTTCAAAATTTGACCTCCAAATTTGAGCTTAAAATTTTTCTAGATACATATGTTATTCGTTCCTGTTCGTCTAAAGTTTGCAACAAAACTTTGAACATTGTTTACGTGTGGCAAAATTGCATATTGCAATACAAGTTTGCACTATACCACAATAGTTTAAACATCGTTTGCATGTTCAAATTCGCCAAAAAACCAAACATTTCTTTCATATTTTGAGCAAAAATTATGAACATGTGTGTAAGCACCTTAAGAATTGTACGTACTACAATTTTTTTACCAACAAAGTAGCATGCCTGAATGTACGATATTAATGATACGAAAGTAGTTTATGATCACAGAATTTTTGGCGTAAAAGCATGCAGCGCAGAGAGTGTCGTGCCTTTAAAATTTGAACAAGGCTCAAAATGAGAACAATTAACGGTTTTCAAAGAAGACACAAGACCGGGCTCCCAAACTGAAACGAGGTGTTTAAATTTGGTATCGAAGTGTTGATAAATGGAGCAACAAATGCTTTCAGATGGCGCTGGTACTTCTGGCTAAATCATTGTCCATTTTTGAAATTTATGTGCTTGATTCAAAAGCCACAAATGTTGCTACAGTATTTTCTAAATCCAAATAGCATGGGATTTACTGCATTATGGTAGAAAACGTACGAAAAGAAGTGCAGCTTACGAACAACAGCGAACATTTTTGTAGTACAAATTATCTCACCGTGTGTTTTTGGTAGTGTTTACGGGCTGCATTTGTTCACTAAGGCTGCATCCAGTTACATAAAATTAGTATATGCCAGTATCGCCATGGTCAGCAGTGAGGCAACAATGTGAAAAATCCCAAGATAAGAAACTATAATTTGCAACTGCTATGGTGTGGAATGCACGTGCAATATATAATGATCTATTGGTCGAGATGCCGCAGTACATATATGTACTTGAGAAAATGTACGCTAATCGTTCGGTGGCGATACTATGGTTATATGAGTATTTTATGGAATATATTGTATTCATATATAGTATATTGATGCCAAAAACATACCAGCTTAGGACTTTTAAGAGCAGCACTGAAGTTTTTATACGATGAAGCCTTGGGTGCTTTGAAAACCACATCGTAAAGTGTTGTTAATTCTTTTGAATTAAATGTTAAAGTATTTGGCGATTTGAGGTCAAAACATTTCCTAAAAGTGTGCGTTCCGTTCGACGATGGAGTTTCGTAAGATATTTCGTAGCAAATCTTTCCGCGCGTCCATTGGTTTGCAGTAGCTGCTAAGAATCCACCTAAAATTATATGACAGTGACCTCTTGACAAGAACAATGATATATTGTGGTAAAAAAGTGAAATAGGTTACAATGGTTTAATCAGGCCACTTGCAAATGTATATATTTCAATTGCATAAAACTACATAGGACCGTTTACCTTGCCATTAATATTAAAACATGATCCGCACATAGCAAAATCAAACCGAAACATAATATTGGAATGAAAGCTATAGTTTATCTTTTTCTTTATGATAATCATTGTGCACCTAAGCGACCTGACTGTTTCTCCCATACTGTTTCCTGACTTAAGATTAATCATAGCTTTAGTACATACATAAGCCAAAGCTTGTGGATGTTTTCCAATACATAAAATACTGCTTTGAATATGATTTTATAACATAACATTTCCTATAACATAAATATTTACCTGTGGTCTCGAACCTGCTTCTGTTAGTTATAACCTGTAGCGTGTTCGAAAGTTACACAAGTTACTTGCAGTTCCATCAACAATCATTTATCTTTAGCTTTTTACCATGACGACCTAAAACATTTACTAATACTCAAACTCTACCTTTCCGGATTTCAAACGCGGTACTTTAAATACAAAAAAATGAAAATTGGAGCAGTTTTATTTACCCGGAACCTTTATAGAACACTTCTCATAACTATATCTTTTCTGTAAAAAAAGAAATATACGTTTAGCGGAACCTTTATAGAACACTTCTTAGCACTATGTTTTTTCTGTAAAAAAAGAAATATACGTTTAGCGGTACCTTTATAGAACACTTCTTAGCACTATATCTTTTCTGTAAAAATGAAATGTACGTTTAGCAGAACCTTTATAGAACACTTCTCAGAAATATATCAATTCTGTAAAAAAACGAAATATACGTTTAGCGGAACCTTTATAGAACACTTCTCAGAACGATATCTTTTCTGTAAAAAAACGAAATATACGTTTAGCGGAACCTTTATAGAACACTTCTTAGCACTATATCTTTTCTGTAAAAAACGAAATATACGTTTAGCGGAACCTTTATAGAACACTTCTTAGCACTATATCTTTTCTGTAAAAATGAAATGTACGTTTAGCAGAACCTTTATAGAACACTTCTCAGAACTATATCTTTTCTGTAAAAAAAACGAAATATACGTTTAGCGGAACCTTTATAGAACACTTCTTAGCACTATATCTTTTCTGTAAAAAACGAAATATACGTTTAGCGGAACCTTTATAGAACACTTCTCAGAACTATATCTTTTCTGTAAAAAACGAAATATACGTTTAGCATATCACGCGCGTTGAAATTTATGTCATGTCAAAGATATGTAATACTCCACAAATTATGACACAACTGATGCAAAACAAATCTGACAGCTTTTTACTTTAAAATATACCACTTACCACACAATAGGATCATTTGTGAAAAATACATGTTTCCCGACTTCTAGCGCCTATAAAGCTTGAACGTTCATACAGCTAGGCGTTCGTTTGGATAATGCACAAAACCTCATAAAAATTGTACAGCTATATAGATTAAATTAGTTCTGGAATTACTAACTGAACATTATTATTCTGCTTTTGCTAAACTTTCTTTTCTATTCGAGTATATGTGCGTTCATGATATCTATGTTCTCTAATATTTTCCGTAAGTCATGGTCATTACTCGGGTTTTATACTATTACAATTCTAAATTTCCTGCATAGTGGAAGTTTATCAGCTGGTGATAACCATGCTTACGGTATCGTCACTGCTGACATTTACTGATACTACGATTTATATAAATAAGCATCCGAAAGCGATGAACCAGGAACTCATTTCTGGCGTTAGCAGTGTCACAAAATGTAGACATGGTACACAATGTATTGCTAACAACCAGTTTATATGGCTGCCACAAAAGAAAAATCCGCGAGCTTGCTTAACATAATCATATTAGTTGGGGAGCTAATCAAATTACAAACGTACATATCTTAGATCGCACAGCTTCTGAAACACTGTTAACAACTTATATTTCCATTTTCATTGATATATTATATTTTCATTTCAATGTGGCTTAGATTGAAAACAAGTGACAAGACCACAGCAATCTCGAGAGATACGGGCCGATGTAAATTAGTGACGATTCTGAAGTTCTTAATTTGTGGTTTTTAAAAACTGTGGTTGGTTTACAATTATACGTACTTACGACAAGAACAATGTTAAGAATGTTAAACACATTAGTGCAGCTACGTCGGCTTCCTTTCAACAAGGAAAAACTACAAAGGCAATGCTGCAAGCAATTTTAATTTCTCATCATTTAGTCAAAAATTCGCTATATGTATGTGCTAATACAAATAATAATAAAATATATTAATAAAATAATAAAATAATAATAAAAGATATATTCGATGAAATAATCTTAAAGTTTAACGTTTAATAATTGGATCAAACGACAAATATCTTGCCGTGGAAAGATATTTTTAATGCTTAAACACAATAAACTATGTGTCACCATTATTTGAACCAAGCAAAATTGGTACTAATCGATGGTCCATGATCGGTGTGCAGCCTAAAGTACAGAAAATAAAATTCTGTCGAGTATCATAAAATATTTTGGCATAACAAAATTTTGGTTTCAACTGATTAACTTCATTATTGACATCGGAATTCATTAATCTCTATAAACACCTCACGATATGTGTAGCTTATAATACTTGCAAATTATGACAAATAATATACTGTTTCTACCGCGACTACAGTTACATCTTTTGCCAACTAATTTGAAAATGATCTATAAACATTTTAAAGGCGGAGGCAATGCCATAATACGCGTCTTATTCAAATGAAATATGAAAAGCCAGTGGAATTAATCATGTAACTTGACGAACGTAGTTATCTAGGACGCTGCAAGTTCTTTAGCAGTAGAGGGTGTTGCCGGTTAAAAAGTGCAAAGGTGACGGCTATCCACGATTATTTTATTGTATATATAACTCGACTACATTTTTCACGTCCACAACTTATAAGTGGGATGTTCGACGATAACCATGACACGAATTCGCGCTACGAATTATTAAAACGCACAAATTAAATATATAATTTCATCCGCAACAAACGTGATATCGGAGTACTATTGAATAGATTCGCAATGAAATGAATTAAGGTTCCCATTCTATTTAAACTCTGTGTTCAGTTTGGTTTTATTTCGAAGATTAGTTCGTGTTCTTTCAAAAACAATCATATATAATAAATGTAGTAAAGAAAATTTTGAAGGCATATATCATCCTATTTTGAACTTATTTAAAATTTGGGAATCTAAAATTAGAAGATAATGAGTTATCCAATGTTGTGAACACTAAAAAGGATGGTCGAAATCGTAATGTTTCTAATTCGTCCCGATTTTGTAGGACTTGGGGCAAGAATTAATTTGAGCAAGTCAGATAAATTCTATTAAACAGAAAATTTTGAAAACCCGTCAACCCGGTGATAAGTTATGCGTGATACAGACAGACAAATATGAACGTTACCAAGGTTGTCCTCTACTTGAAGAAGATATGCTCGACTTGTACCAAATAGCCAAATATTATGATCTCGGACTGTGAACGGACTGATGGAAATTTTTTTTACAAACTTTAAATGATAAGAAAATATGTCTAAACTTTATCAGTTGCCTATAAAGCGAAACATAAATATCAGACAAAAACTGTGCCACTAATATTTTACAAAAGTAAATAAAAGATGCAGAGCTCAGTTTAGTCTATGTAACTGCAATGCAATTACAAATACGATGATGTATTTGGGAATATATCCAGTAAAGGATGTACAGCGTACACATCAAAAAATGCGTTAAAATTTGGCTGTGTTGTGTTCAAAAGCTCTGCTTCTGTAGTTGCAGATAAAATTGATTGAAAAACAGGATAGTCCAAAAATCGTCATTCCATAATAACGATACCGAAATTATCATTCAAATAATTCCATAAAACGCATGGCTAACGTTGTAACTAGACACTGCTTAAATGGTACGCCTCCACAGGCCAAAATTTTACTTAATATTTTGGCATTTTTAGTATTTCCTCATCAATACTTTTATAACCCTAGGTTTTTAACATAACACACCCGGCGTTTATGAATTCCAATAAATTTCGAGAACGGGTTCTATTTGCCTGCTAAAATAGCGATTAATGTATAGTTTCAGTTCAGATTTGCAATTTTTGTAATAATGTGCATAATAGAAGAATAAATCGGTTTTAAATTTTCAAGCAGGTTATGCAGAACGCTACCGGTCCTGGAACTCTCTTTATATGAAAGATCGTATTCAAAAAATTATTACTGCCGAAACATATTCCTAGGTTCTTAGCACTACCTCAAACCAATGGTTGTTCAGGTATAAAACTGAATTGCTGCAAAAAAACTCGTAAAAGTGAACCAATATGACAACTTATTTGGAGTATGCTCCATTTTAACAATATGAAACAGCGCGGAAAATCTGGACTGGAGCATATTTGAAACTATGATATTTTTGTACAGCGGATAAAATCTAGTAAATATCAATAACGGAAACTTGAGATTTATGCGAAGTAACTATGAGTTGCAGATTGGCAAACGTGGCTAATATCAAAATGCGAAAACGCCTAGGTCGGCAAAATTCCAACTACCTCGAAAATTAGAACATCGAAAATTAGAAACTAAAATGTTATTAAAACCAAAGCAAAAATAAAAACAAAATCTGACCAGAACCTAAGTAACCCTTTCACGGTCTTTGATACACATTTGGATTTCTTAGGTGATGTTTGTCTGCACGTACGTTGTTATTCGCTTGCATAGTGAGGTTCTTTAAGGTACGAACCAACGGATCCTAATATACTCAGTGGTTTACATACGCAACACACAATAATACACTGGTGGTTTAATTCTTAACGATGGTTCGAGTTTGTCAAACATTGCACGACATGCAAATAAATTTGGGAATGAAATGTTAAGGATGCCCATTCCAGCTATCGTTGGCTTTTAGCACTTTGTTGGAATAAATACGGCAATTTTTATTAGATCTACAGATTTATAGAATAGAAGGATAACTAACGACTAAGGCCGCTTTGTTGCAAACATACTTGTTTCCGACCTCTGTTTATGTACAACCTAAAGGAACGATTTTCTAGTGCTTTTTGGATCATACCTTGTTTTCGGTTAATGCATGACAGTCTTTATGGTATAGGTTGAAGCCAGGATGTGCCATTCAGAAATTTAAACTTTAGTTTTTGCCTTTTGCAAAGTGAATGCAAGTGACATAATCCCGAAATATATTGACATGTAAAATATAGTTCTACCAATAAAATTTAAATAACGAAATCATTTACATTTATTAATAGCTTTTGTAACACACAAAAAGCATTACTAAAACAACCTCTGCATCACCAATGTAATAAATGTTAATAACGTGTCAATCAATTCAGATAAATGCAATATATTCAGTTTTAGTATCTACTGATCTTTTCATCTCTGGCGGCATCATAATTGTTGTAATCTTGAAGATACGTTGCCATATTCATACTCAGCGAGCGTTTATTTTTGTAACTGCTAGATATTTCTTGAACATCGCCGGGTTGCAACATATCTGAGAGATCAGCTGGCCTAATCATACGATACACGAGATCGCCATTGGTTTTGTATAAGTTGTCCCACTGCTTATCGTATGGCGAAATAGAATCGTAATCTTCCAAATACTCGCTCATGCCGAATCGTTTCGTTGGGGACGACCGCTTGACCATAGTATGATCGTAAAGTAGATTAGTATGATCGACTTGTTGTGGATGATCATTTTTTGAAGTGAAAGCTGCTGTAAGCTGGCGCGGCATAGCAGCAATAATAACATTAATAATAGATAGACAGAATACACTTTGTCGACGGCGTCTAATGTGCATACCTGGTATATTACTTTAAGAATACTATGCCTAAAATACGAAAAATAACCAAAAATTGGTTTTCGAACAAGGGCGAGTAATGCGGTAACGTTGCGTTAACAATATTAAACATTTAACAAATTCTGTTGTGTGACAGCCACCACATTATTGTGAAGCGCTGTACTAACAATATTGAATACATATATACTGCACAATTGTACACATATTATTTTCGCTAGCCTTGGTAGGGCTGTAAGAATCGGAAGAATAGCTCTGAAACAGCTCAACGAATGGTGGACATGATTTTAAACAAATATGACATGACATGACATGAAAGGGATAGTGAACAAATACACTCAATCTTCATATATATCGAATCGAAATAACTAAGAATAGACACTCAAAGAACACTGTGATGTGATATCTGATGCAATCCGGCTTCACATACAGAAATGTATATTTTATTTTTGACATAACATTTAAGGCATAGTTGTGGATAGGGGTATTACCCCCTAAGGGTCGGACCTCCTCCTCCTCATCACACCTATGCATTACCTGAAGGCTCCGCACCCCCATCCTTCCCAAACATTCCCCAAGACCACCTTCTTCCACCAAAGCTGTCGCATCCTCGACCCCTATGATTGAAGTGTAGATCATTGAATGTGATCTAGATAAATGTGAATAAATCGACTTTTCTACACTCTATATTAAACAATTTAAATGTGTAATTAAAAATGATAAGAAGCAAGGCAGAAACGCAATATGTGATTTTCGCGTCCCTGCTGCAAGATACTAATGAATGTAAATTAAGGCCATATCCAGTATAAAGATTTAAGCAAATTCCGACAATTCAAATATCAGATTTTAATTGTAACAACCGGATTACAAGATAAAAATATTCCTAATACATAAGCCGAAAAATAAGCGTTAATGTAAGGTTTTTGGGAAGGTGTTTATACTCGTCTATTCATCATATACGCAAATAATATCGCATGCGCTATGAAAATTTGAAAGAAATCGTGCTGCTTGCTGCGAAGTTGCCTGCAACACACCACATTGTCTGATAAAAAGTTTTTTAATCTAGTCATAGCGTTAAAGGGATGGAATGAAGATTGTGTAATTATTGTGGGAGGTTACGCTTTAGAATTCTGACATTATAATTATATATTTGTTGATATTAGGCACTGGAACAGTATAAAATTTACAGCGACCTTGTCTAAAACTAAAATATTTCGCTACCCGGGTTCCCTAGCATGATACACTGTAAGTACCGCCTCAACGGAAGACAAGTCAGGCCGATTAATTAAGAGTTACCTAGACGACAGCAGAAAAATTTATATAAAATTTTGAATTAGATTACTCGATATTTTTATACAAAGACATATACTAACCAATATGACGACTCTGCTATTCACTGGCTAACACTACATACAAAATCCGAGTATAATTGGTCTAATTTTTATTCTAAATTGTAGATTACATCAAACTCATTTATAGTGTTAAGATTTACAGTTACTAAATTTTTTACTGTTACAGTGGGAGAGCTATAGATCCAGAAATGTAAAAATCGAAATATTTGTCAGCAGAAATCGAGTATATATGATTTGTGAAGCGTAACAATGAAAGAGAATTGTTTAGCTATATATAAATTGAATTTTTTGTTATGGTAGACGGTATGGTAGAGCGTGAGAGTTATTGGTAGATGAGACTGAGGTTCATAATGTTATTAGTAATGCGTTTGTATTTGTGCTAAAATTGAAGATTTAGGACACGTCTTTAGCTGTACTTAAAGTTTTTGCGCGTTTATGATAATATTTAAGTATACCCAGCAATAATTTTCAAAACTGTAGCTCTTCCAATAAATTTTTATTAATTTTCATGTTATAATGTATCAAATGAAACTGTAAACAATTTAAAGCCTCTAAAATGGTAAATAATTATAGTAAAATCTAAAAACATTGCCGAAAAATGGAGACCTCAAAGAGTACATCTAAATTACCCTATTTCTATAGTAGTGGAAAGAGTTTTCCATATCTTCATGACTTTATGGGGTAAGATGCCACTAACGAATGTCAAATATTGTTGGCAAATGACGCAGACTGTTCCATTCAAACAATTATAATTATCAATTTTCAGGTTCGCTAACATCTACTACTCAATGATATCCTATCATATTAATGATTAGAAAGATCTGAATCAAGATTACATAATTAAAAAGAACACCTTCGTGTGGGGAGTGCGAAGGCGACCGCAGCCACGAGATTCTTAAGTTCAGTATGTGGCTCATATAACGACTCTAGTTTAGGCTAATGCTTCGGCAGCAAAATTATAATAATAAGTGTGAGGAGTTTGCTGCCTTGTAGTTACACCTGTCTGGTGCTTCAATTTTATGTTAATAAAACATTACCTATTTATACATATTAATACAGCCCAAGTGTAAAGCTAAAGTGTAAATGCAGCTAAGTGTAAAGTCATCAAGCTAAAGTGTAAATGCTAAATTTGTAGGCAAATGAGTTAATATAGCTTGCTTTATTTGTTATATATACTTATTCATCCACTGAAATTAACATGCCATCAACAGACCGATTCTCAATCAATTAATACTTGATACTCAATCGTCCTAAGCTGAAAATGACAAATCACACTGTTTCTGTTGCACACACTGTATAAACAACTGGCTCTAAGTATATATGATCGGCTTAAACACGATAAATGTTGATTTTTAATGGACAATAATGTAAAGCTGTGCGCATAACTGTTTTATGTATATCCTGAATCTTAACTGCATGTGTCAAAACAACTTGTAACCGTTGAGTTTTAGACGCCTGGTTCCATCAAGCATAAATTCAAAAGAGAAGCTAAATCGAACGATGCCGCACATAGCATAATTGTTCGATAACGCCTACGACGCAGTGCGTAATTATGCCACGTTGACCTACAATTACATTCTTGTGCAGAGTGAGCGTAACATATAATTAATATTTCTTGTGAGAGTGAGTTTATCGAATTGCTAACAGTAAAATTTGGTTGTTTCAAAAATGTGAGTTTTACTAGTTATACATAGACACGAATAGCCAATGGAAACGAACGATTGTCGGCAATTGTTGTACCTATGCTGAGGTTCCAAATTAAGCTTGTTCAGCCAGATTTAAAGATGAAAAAAAAAGAAATGATACAACAGCAACACATACTATCACAAAGTTATGCGTTACTTTTTGCATATTGTCGGCGGATCACTAATACCATTCTCAAGCAAAATTGCTGTACAGGCGAATTGATTTATTTTGCCGTTACAAATGGCTGTTTGACTTTACCGAACAATAAACCAAATCACGAACGATTATATCTTTATTTGCAGTAAATAAGTACGTTAGCAAAATTCGCATACATGTAGTGCCATTACTAATCTCGCCAAAGTTGCGAATTTTAAACGGATTTGCGAATTGCAAGTGTTCCCGTGTGAAACAAACTTAAAATTAAATTGCAATAAATTAAAGCTTTAAAATTTCAAACTATATTATTAACACTCCAGGAACGCATTGAGATTAGCAATTCCAAACGTGTCTCCACATCGCTTGTATTCGCGATCACAAATGTGAATTAATAGAAAACCCATATAACTTAAAATATCAAAAAGTTTTTACAAGTTCAGGAAGAAGGTTATAAATTCAAAATTCGGAAACACTTTAAAATATTAATTAACAAATTTGATATCGAATCCCGTGTGATCGTGGATTATTAAATCAAACACTGTAAATAGCCACGAATCTTAGTTGCGTTACACTCATGCGTACATATGTGTGCTAAAATGAATTTCACCTAGTATTAGAGAAAAATTCACGCTTATTCTTGTGGCTCAACAATGACCGGGTTAGTAAAATTGTGTATATATGTCTTTCGCACATTTACACCAACTGTTATTATTCACACGAACCTACCAAACGTCCAAACGTCGAGAAACACAATTTATGAGTGCGTTGTAAGATCGCACACGCTCAATAAACTGCGATAATTTTTGACAATACAGCGAATATGCATAGCTCGTACACCTTTTTGTATACATCAAAAATTGTGATCACACAAAGATGAATACCAGACTAAACTGTCATCGGGGTTAAAGCGTGAAATGATTTGACAGAAATATAATTGGATGTACCAAAAGTTTACTCACGCACATAAATGACCCAAACGCAATGTCACAACGTTTCAGCACCATATTACGTATTCCCAACTACCGTTAGGCCTGTACCAAATCCACAGCTTTATAGCAAAGAAGCATAACCCATTATGCTATTTTCCGCCAAGATATACACAGCTATTTGTGCCTTTTATTACCTTTGGCTATGTTCAAGCTGAAGTTTGCAGCGTCGATAGTCTAAACGAATTTCGGCAAGACCTTGCGTTATAATCTTGTGGCGAATAGTAAAGTGGCAACATATTGCATGGCTAGGCATAAAGATTTTGTTTCTGGATTTGCTTGTTGTTATTTCTTTTGTTTCTCCTTTTTCTTTTATCATTAAAACCCAACGATTTTTAAAGTAGTTGCATATTCGCCGACCCAGTAGATTAGTATGTTTTATATTCCATTGAAAAACAATCAAAAATTTCATATATTTACAAAGGGCAGCGGTCAAGAAAAATTAAAGTATGATGTGTAATTTTTCAAAGCGAATTTGCCTTCGTTAAACATCGCTGCTTTGTCGAGTTCGCACACCCCAGTACTTAAGTAGTAACGGTGACGCAGCTGCATGGCGCAACTTCCTAACACCATGCCCTTACGACCCCGGCTATCATAACCTCAAGGGTGGACCCTAAGTTTGTTAATTTAGCCATTTTTCTTGGTCAGACCCAAGAAGTTACGGAGCTTAGCAGGCCGCAGGCGCGCTTCACGGGGTGTGTTCGGACCCCGCCCGATTGGTTGCGCACGTGTCTAGTATCCTGGTATGATTGCTGAGGTCCCCAGGGAGGTTGACACCGAAACCTGCTCACAGGTCATAATGTCGAACCCATATTCCCTGTCCTAACCTAAGGAAGTTGTTTTGTCAGTGCAATTTTAAAGTGAGAAGACGCGTGAGGAGTTAGATGTGCCAGATGAAATTTGAATTACTGCGAAGTTATTCCTGGGCGAACACTTTATTCGTTGTAGCCTAAGTGGCCCCCACAGGGTTCCGACATGCCCTGAAACGTTTAACGTCGGATTACCTACTTGGTATCCTGATAACTTATTTATCCGTATTTGGTGATAACGTTTTCCTGGTAAATTTTATCTCTATTTGTGCGTACCGATTTCACGAGCGAGTTCGACTGCCAAATGGGGTGGAACACTCTCGCTACAATTCTGCGATTTTCATATACAAATACTGGTGGCGAACTGCACGTGTCAGGGCTTGGAATATTTCCCTCGTCAAGCCGTGGCACGCAGAGTCGGCCCGTCCGTTCGGACGCATTAATTACACCTGAGTACAACTAACAATGGACACTAGGGATGATTTTCAACGTTTTATTTCAAGATATGTACAGCACAAATCAGACACAAGAGGTTGAAGCATCCTATAAGCGGAAACTTGGAGACTGTCGTGCTCGTTCATTTCCTTGTCCGCGTCTAGTCGGGGCACGAGGCGGTGCGAGTGAGTAAGTTCCCGGAAAATACCGGACCAAAATCTATACCCGAGACGTTCATCTGAGCCCGCTATAACTCGGGTTATGTGTTCTGGCATGCTTCGAAGCTCGCTCTGGATAACGCGGGGCTTTCCACACGCTTAGAGAACCGTGCGGGAAAAACGGCAGCTTGCCTCTTTTACCCTGTAACTTTAATCAAATGGGAGCATGAATCGGGGTACGCGGAAAGGCATGAACCTACGACGAAATTTAGGCATAGTTACATTAATAAGACCGTCTAATGTACAAGTTAAAACACGGTAAAAAATCGACAATTACTTATAGAACAAGCAATCGGGCGCTGATAATCGTCGCACCCTGAGCGTGGTGCCCATGCGGGCGTCCACTGACAGAAACCTCGTCCAGCGTGCCATCGGAGTCCAGCAAATCCTCACTCACAGACCTACCGAGTCTCTCATAGCGCTTTGTCCTTGGGCCAGGTTGCGCACTAATCGATAATAACTTCGACCCGATGTCTTCGACAGTCCAAAAAGAGGATCGAAATTTTGCCTCTTGTCCTAACACGTCGTGCTCAGCAGACCGGGGACAATGTGGTTGAGTTCGGTGGGGGAGTATCAAGTGAGCTACGTTATACTCGCATAGGACACAGTTTTGATCGCTTATGAGAATTGTCCCTTTTCAACTACCAGAACAGACGCCTGCAAGAGCCGTCGTCGTTTTGGACAATGTCCGAGGCGACCAATGTCGCTGTTCTAACCGTTTTAGAGTTGGGTATCGGGCCTACTCTATAGTCTCGGTCAAGTTGGCACTCTCGGCTGCGTTTAGTATCAAAGTTTGAGGTACGGGGCGCTCTGGAAATTAGTTCCCCGTCTCGGCAATTTCCGTGGGATCCTAGGTGGGGCGGTTGGGCCTGCCGATTTGTTTCTGCGACTTGGCCGGGCAAGAGGGTGTGGGGATCCTGCGGTGGACGCGTCCGCGTCCCTCTTTTGGTCGTTGTTTCTTTGGTTGGTTTCTTTCTTTTCCCTCTTTTCTTGCTTTATTTCTTTTGTTTCCTGTGTCGTTGTCTTTGCCGTCCTCTCTCTATCGCATTCTTTTGAGAGCCTAGTACACTGTACGCATCGAAAGTCTACAGTGTCTCAACTGTACTATCGAAAATGTACAGTTGAGTTATCACTAAAATTTCAATAAATTTTCTCAGAACTCGGTAGTCGAGTGGTTAGTACGGAAATTTCTGCAGCGGGCTTAAATTCCCCGTGCAGGATCGAAACTCGACAAGGGAAATAGAAAAAGGAGAGAGAGGAAAACAGCAGAAAGCAGAGCGAGGGCATACATAGTACATAGCCTAACGGGCAACCAAGGATAGAAATAAAAATTGCTTAAACTCAGCGATCAAGTCGCTCCAAAAAGAAAACGGGGTTTTGCACTTCCTCGGTTTGGGGTCAAAACGAATCGCGAGAGGTCGCGATTTTTTCTTTATTGAAAAGAAGATGTTGTGGTCCATTTTCTCTGTTTAAGGGCGGGGCACGGTGCCGGGCTTTTTTGGAAGCTGGCACGGTGGTGGATTATGTTCACTAACCATGCGTTCGGGTCGTTTTAGTACGGGGAGTTTTCCTACTTACTATCGCCGAGCTTAACCACGTCCACGTACTATGGTGAGCGTTGGTAAACTTAATGGGTGCACGAAAACAATTTCGAAGCAAACACGGTGAAGTGATATCTTTTACAAGCGCTTAGTAAGTTTAGTCATGGGGACTGTTGAGGACTCACGAAGTCGGTGTTTGATCCCTATGTAAGACTATTGATGGCCGTCTTAACAATGAATGAAGCGGAGATTAATCCTGGTCCTGCAAAAACCGAGTCAAAGAAAATCGCTGCTTGCGGAGTGCAAATACCTTACGCTCAAGCTGAAATTCCTAAAATTTGTTCAGTCTTTTGAATTCCCCAAATTTTCTTAACTCGTCCTGATAAATGAAATTTTGGGGCTTCCTAAAGCCCGACGGAGGCTAATCCTCCGTCCCTAACTGCGACGTCAGTCCGAGCTCAAGCAGCGGCATGAGCATCGAACGGTCCACTAAGCTATAAATTTGTAAAATATAACCATGATCAGAAACAAGTAAAAAATTCCCTACGGTTTCGTGATGAACTTTTACCGTGGTCAGCTCAGAAAAATTCGACAGCCCTAACTCAAGAGAAATAAATCAAAAGCATGGACGAGAGGCGTCCATTTGTGATTTGTTTGCCTATGACCACGGGGAATCAGAAGGACTTCGGCTAATGTCTTCACAACACAGCACCCCCGTGCAATCGCTCAACACGTCCCAAAACGGAACTCGACAGAGGAGGTTTGTCAAAGGCTATGTAAAATCGTGGCAGACTAACGTGGGTAAACAAGACGTCCTCTGACGGGCGTCCAGTCGAACTACCGAGACTAAAATCGTGCTCCAAATAAGTAAACTTCGATGGTCTGTTACATTGTTATCTGGGGAAAATAAACCACCATATGGCTTGTTCACTTCCTGACTTACAATATTCGGTCCGGGACAGCGACTTCTAGTCCCCTTCCGCGAGACGGAAGATGTCTACGCGGGTCCTCCATCGGCCGAATTCCATTCCAAATGCAAATCGAAGGAAAAGCACGGAAAAGTGAAATAAACTGCGAAACCGACGTAATAAAACTCTAGCGTCGGAGCCGGTCAGTAGAGTCGACCGAACTCCGCGCTGCCGAAGTCGAACTGATTCGTAGAGACGACGAGGTTAGTCGTCGCCTCAAAATTTTCAGCTATACTGAAGGATGGCGACTTTGTCGCTATCCAATCGGAGAAGCTCTTTCAACGCCCACTTTTTCGAGTTCAAACCCGGGCGCCCAATCGAAAAATTCCCAAGATTTTGATTTTGACAGCTATCGTAAACCCTGGGTCCCCTTTAGAGAGAGTAGGCTTCAATCGAAATCGCCGACATCAAATTTGAACCTTCAGAATACTCGGAGGTCGACCATCTGTGAGTTTTTCTCCCAAAATCTCAGATCTTACCCCATCTGTATTCCCAAATTCTTGTCCGAAACTTATCCAAAATCCATTACTCAGATCTTTTAAGCCTCTTACCTAACTTAGATTGGTCGTTATCCCCCAAATGTACCACGAAAACCGTTAAATCACCCGTCAAATTTTTAAATTTCAATACCAAGTTTGGTGCATTAGCATGTTTGAAGTAAGCTGGAATCTATCTTTTTGTGTTCTTGTCCTCATTCATCAAATTTCCCCCAGCTAACTCGCCAATTTGAGGTCAAATTCCAGCTATTCAGCGAGTTAGCTGCCTCATTCATCACCTAATCTAAGCTTAATGAGAGTCCATCTGGGGCCAAATTTTGCAGCTAAATCCACGGGTAAACGTGCAAACATTGCACGTTTATATGTCGGCTTAAAAGATAAAGCCAAACATTCCTAGCATTCCAAGCTAATGGCTTTTCAGATATCCCGACAGGACGTCTTTGGACGTCCCGAAAGGGGGGAACCGAAGGTGGGAATGAGCTGATTTCGCGGTCGGGGGCGCAGCACATTCCCAGATATCCTTTGACTTAACGGGGGTCCCATTCAGGAACTCCCAGAGCCCACGGGAGGGCCCTAAACATGCCCCCGTCCGTCTTAGTCCTATGCGTCCAGTCCGTCCGTAAAACTTATAAATTTAGCGTCGTTCTGTATGTCTTGTCCCTATGTGTCCTGTTTTTTGTCATATTCTTATATACTATATATATATATATATATATATCTATATCCATATATACATACACATATACATACACGACTCATGAACACACACTACACATGAGACACACAGGCGACCCGAGCGACAGAAAGGTCGCTCGAGTTCACACTAGAAACACGCAGAACCACAACAACAACAACAACAACAACAACACACACAGCAACTACAACAACAACAACACACACTACACAACCACGACGACAACAGCAGCGACAACCGACCAAAGACGTCGGTTAGAGAGAGGGAAAAAGGAAAGGAAAGCGAAAAGAAAAACGAAAGGGAAGGGGCACGGGAAGGGAGGCGGGACAGGGGGTTCCTGAGGGATTTTCGAGGGGCTGGGGCGAAATTCGGTCCCAGGACGAAGAACAGGGCCGAATGATACCAAACACGAGGGGGGTAAACGTAGTGGCGGGTCGGGACCCAATTTTAGGTTCCGACATGTATTAGCATACAGGGTTTCAGCGGGCCGGCCCGGCAGCCCGCCGGACATCGTTGAACTCGCCTTGGGAGGGCGATCCAAACGAGGGGTTATTTCCCTGCCTTAACGGCAGCGGGTAGAGGGGCACTAAAATCACGACTGATAAAGAGAGTGTCGATAATGGTGGGGGCACGTTGTCGGCCGTCCCGGGTTAACGGAGCAGCTGACGGAGACCCGCCGGGCATCGTTGAAGATGTCTCGACGTGGCGAATGCAATAAGGGGCGGTTTGCCTACTTTTGAGTTGGGGTTAAATTTTCAGTTGGTCTGTGCCCACTTTCAGTCGGTATGCCAAATTGGGGTCACTTTGACAGGTTATAAGGGGCTACCGAGAAGTCGAACGAAGACCCGTTGGATATCGTTGTATTCGCCAGGAGCAGGCGAGTAGAATGAGGGGTCGCATGAGTCAATTTGTGGTCGAGGGTCAAATACAGAGTTGGTACAAACTGACGGAATTTTATGTTAAATTTTTGTGGTGCGGTATAAAACAGGGAAATGAGTGATATAGCAGCGGGATGACTGGTCAGATCGAGACCCGCCTGGCCTCGCCAGATGCCTAGATGGGTAGACTACTTGGAAACACGCGTACTTTCAATCACTGATCCGATGATAACCAGAAAAACCAGTTGTTAGTATGGTGGTCAGGCAATTTTGGGCGTCAAAGGATGCTATAAAAAAGGGTTTTGATGCGGTGGGGCGGAAAAATAAACACACCGAGTCGCGAAGATCAAGCAGTACACATATATATGCATAACTATATTTCCATATAAGCCTAGGTTAGGTCCACCCGGAACCATGGTCTCCAGCCAAACCTAGCGTAAGTATTGGTGTTAATTGAATATTTACCTAATTGTCCCTAGAATAACTCAGGAGATCCTCCAGCAATATGCGATGTTTCGAGCTCGTTCGAAAGCCCTAAAAATTTTCTACAGAAAAGTATTCGGGCCTTTTTCGGTAAATCTGAACCGTTGGACGGTTACGGGCCGATAAACAGGCCCAAGGTCCGTTGTTTCCGAGTAATCGGAAACTACCGTAACCCATTTGTTTCAGCTTACTTTCGCGACCATTAAGCTATAGTTAGCTTGAACCAGGTAAAATTGATAGTCCTGATTTTGATTACTTCCCAATCCCTTAGATTGTCAAAGGCCTCCTATTCCCGGACGGTCGGAAATTTGAAATTTCAATGGGGGAAGTAGGGGCTAGTGGTCGAGTTCCGTTCGAGTTGTCGGTCCTGGCTAATTAAGCACTCTCCTACGTTCCTGGTCAATCTAAGTCTACTCGAATAGCCGAAGCCGGTTTCCTCGGGGCTCACTTGCGTCCGTCCAAACATACGATCACAGGATAAACCATACAATGACAAAAGTAATACAAATAACAAGAGCATGACGATAACAACGATTATAGAACTGGCAAAATCATCAAAATGGCAAAGATTAATGTACTCAATTTAAACGAGCAACGCAATCATGGAAACCCATGGCACCTGGCTACGCAGGGCAACTCCGTTCTCATGAACGTGGTCTGGTTCAATTGGCGGCGCGTGTAAGCAATTTTACCGTCGAAATTTTGCAAGAGACACGTAACGGGCCGGAACGAGCCTGTTACAATAGCAACGGTTTGTGAACAAAGGGAACAAGTAGAAAGAAGCGAAAAATACACTTGACTTAACTAGCATCAATGATTAATAATGGTTTGTGAACACAAAGAACTTGTGACCCAAAAGCAAATTATACGTGTGGGATCGGAGAATCTTTGATTATTAATGGTTTGTGAACAAACATGGCGTGTGGCCCAAAAGCGCAATATACGCGTTACCTAAATCACAGCTTGAGGAATTTTATTATTAATAACAGTTTATGAGCAATGGGAAAGTGTGTCCCAAAAGCGGAATATACGCGTATCTTACTCACGTATGAAGACCTTGAGCAATATTTGAGATTAATAATGGTTTGTGAGCAAACGGAACGTGTGGCTAAAGAGCGGAATATATACGACATGTAAGTCATATATTATGAGCTCGAGAAATCTTTCAGATTAATAACAGTCTGTGAACAAAGGGAACGTGTGGCACAAAAGCAGAGTATACACATGAACTAAACCCAGATATCAATGGCTGGAAGAATCTTTATGACAACGGTATGTGAACAATGGGAACGAGTGGCTCAATAATGTTGAATATATACGCGTGATTTCACTCACATATCAATGTTTTGACGTATCTTCATTATCTTTATGATTAATAGCGGTTTCTGAAGATAGGGGACGAGTGGCCTAAGAGTGGAATATATGCGTTGGCTAGGAGAAATCTTTTGAATAGTACTTGTTTCAAAACAACTGGAACGTCTGGCCCAAAATCATGATCTAAGTCACATATCAAGATCTTGAATTAGCTTTATTATTAGTAACAGTAGGTGAATAAAGAGAACGTGTGCCCAAAAGCTGAATATTCACGTGAACTAACTGACATATCAATGGCTTGAAGAATCTGTGATTAACGTGCAATCCAAAAGCGGAATATACGCTTTAAGTGCTCCAGGAAAGTTTATGATTATTATGGTTTGTCAACTAATGCATCATTTGCCTTAAGATGTGTGCACCTAGGACCGGATTCTGTCACAGAGCCAATTCCGGCTCGAGACAATAACGCACAGCTACATCCGGCCCTTCATAAATAAAATAAATAGCTAAGCTATTGTAGTGTGTTTGTACGGGCCTGGAGTGGCTATGTCTCAGGGTTTGATAGCCGAGACGGGCTACTGCAAAAAATATTTATTACATTCAGTTTAGCAGATTGTGTTACATCGAAATTATTTAGCTCTAGGCCCAAAAAAGGCAAGATTAGTAGTAATTAAAAGCAAAGCGCATAAATTCAGGCAAAATAAATACGTAAATATCGCTATTTTCAAAAGTTTTGTTTAAGCGTCTTTTACAAGCCAACCCTGTAGCTATGTAAAACATGCTTTTTCATGCATGAAAATTATGCTACTGTAACTGGAAGGATGTTTTACAAATACATGACCATAACTATCTTGAATTTCCATTTTTTAGCGATTTTACATTGTCGTCATATATTTCTGGCTTTTAGAGCCGATTCCGGCCGTTGTGACAATTTATCAGCCTCACTCTACTATTAGCTAAATATATTTGTAGGGTCTGCCTCGGCCCAAAAAATGTCGCCGCGGCTAGCCAAGCATGGCTTTAGAGCCGCGACAGACTGTGACAAAATCCGGTCTTGCTGCACACATCGTAAGGTAAATGATGCATAAATGAATCTGTGACCCAAAGCGGAATATATTCGTGATCTAACTTACACATCAAGATCTTTAGTATCTTTATTATTAATAGCGGTTTCTAAGCAAAGGGAACGTGTGACCCAAAAGCATGATCTATGTCACATATAAAGATCATGAATTACGTTTATTATTAATATAACAGTATTAATAAAAGGAACGTGTCGCCTAAAAGCGGAATATACAAGTATCTCGCCCACATATCTTGAGCAATGAGCTGCTTGTAACTTTGAGCTATCTGTGAGATTAATAACGGTTTGTAAGCAAAGGAAACTTGTGGCTAAAGAGAGAAATATATGCGTGATCTAGGTCACATCATCGACTCGAGAAATCTTTCTAATTAACAGTTTGTGAACAAAGAGACCGTGTGGCCCAAAAGCGGAATATACACGTGAACTAACCCACGTATCATTGGCTCGAAGAAACTTCACAACGGTTTGTGTCAAAGGGAACATGTGGCCTAAACGCAGAATATACGTGAACTAACCCACAATGGTTCGAAGAATGTTCATAAAACGGTTTGGGAACAGAGGGAAACGACTGACCCAAATGTTGAATATATACGGGCGGTTTAACTCACATATAAAGGTTTCGATGTATCTTTATGATTAATAACGGTTTCTGAAAAAGGGAACGAGAGGCGCACAAGCGAAATATACACGTGACCTAACTAACATATTATAACGTTTAGGTCGGTTTAGTGTAAAGCGCAATCTATTTGAGTAGACAATAGCCTAAGGGTGGCAAAAACGCTAATAATACGAAATCGACTCAGACTTGTGTTTTCCCAAAAGGTAGTTCTGAGTATAACTAAACTTCACAACACTAACAAAAATTGAGCAAACAATTTTAGATACCAGGCCAACTCCACTTCGATTCAACTGCCGAATAATGATAACTTCAGTAGCACCCAGAACAGAAACTTTGGCGAACAATAATAACGCACGGTCCACGAAGTTTGTCTAAAAACGATTCACCAGCCAAAGTATCAATAGATTGTATACCAGCTACAAGCTTGCACAATTTGCTGCAGTAACACCGTATTTCCATTCAACTACACCGAAAACATTAGTCCATTCCCAAAATTATATTATTTCGCCTTTATTTTCAACTATTATTTTGGTGAAAAATATAATTCACCATAATATCAATGATTATTAACGGTTTGTGAACAAACATGACTAGTGGACCAAAAGCGAAATATACGCGTAGTCTAACTCACATATCACAGGCGCGAGGAATTTTTATGATTATTAAATGTTTGTGAACAACGGAGACGTGTAGCCCAAAATCGGACTATACGCTTTACCTGACTCACATATCACGAGCTTGAAGAATCTTATTATTAATAACAGTTTATGAACAATGGGAACGTGTGGCGCAAAATTGGAATACACGGTTGAACTAACCCGCATATTAAGAGCTCGAAGAATTTTTGTATTTAACAATGGTATATGAACAAAGAGCATGTGTGGCCCAAAACCGAAATTTACACGTTGACTCAAGGAATTTTATCATTATTAACGGTTGGTGAACAAAGGGTACGTATGGGCTGAAAGCGGAATAAACGTGTGAACTAATTCACGTATAAGAACCTTGAGGAATGTTTATGTTAATACGGCTTATGAACGAACCGAATTTGTGGCCCAAAAATGGAATACGCGCTTTAAATAACCCAACTATCAAGAGCTTGAGGTATCTTAGTGATTAGGAACGGTTTGTGGACTTTAGCCCTTGTTAAACATGGGCTAAAGCAAAATTTACGCTTGATCTAAGCTCATATATCAAGGGCTCGAGGAATGTTTAAGATTAATACGGTTTCTGAACAAAGAAAAATGTGACCCAAAATCGCAAGCAAAGCATGCTATGGTCTACCTCACATATCAATCAATATCTCGAGAAATTTGTATGATTAATAACGGTTTATGAATAGAGTTAACGCGTGTCTCAAAAGTGGAATACATGGGTGATCTAACTCACATATTAACAGCTTGAGTATCTTTATGATTAATAACATTTTATGAATGATAATTGGTACACGTGGACTAAATGCGCAACGCACACTTAAAATAACCCACATATCAAGATCTCAATGAATATTTATGTTTAATACCAGTTTGTGAACAAAGTGAAAGTGTGGCCCAAAAGCGAAATATACGTGTGATGTAATTCACATATCCAGAGCTTGAGTTATCTTTATGATTTATAGTTTATGAACAATGCGAACGTATGGCCTAAAAGCGGGATATCAACACCAGCAATGAGGTTGCAATGCCCCAAAATTTCTGAGTAAAATCTTTTCGAACATCAGAACAAATTTTCGAATTTTGGGTCGAGGAACCACAGAGGTGTCATACCTCAAACCCCATGAACCGGAACCTTAATGGAAAAACTAAAAAGGCATCGTATTTATCATTTTATTATGAAATAAAACCAAGCAGAAAAAAATTCTCAAGTTAAGATAAAAATAACCTTGCTTCCATGAAGGGTACTAAAATGAGGCAAAAAAATTTTATTTTGTTCTCTTACCCCAACGATTGGGTGCGCCATGCCCCCATATCCATGGGACACAGAGCAAAACTAACACCGGCAATGAGTTTCCCATACCCGAAAAAGGTCTATTTCGAGTTATGGCCGATCACACACACAGAGACGGAATTTAGAAGATTTCACCCCTACAACAGACAATCTCCGCTACGTTTTGGTTGTCCAAAAGCGGAATATACTCGTGGCATATAAGAATCTTTATGATTATTAAAGGTTTATGCGCAAAGGGACGTGTGGCCCAAAAGCGGAGTATACGTGTGGGACCGAGGAATCTTTATGATAGAAGTTGTTTATTAAGATTATATGCAAAGACTCCATGGGATATAAAATATAGCATTTTTAGCACTATTGCACTGTCTGTGGAGAAGTAGGATCTTTGTTTGGTAAAGACACGTTGGAATAGTATTTGTGTATCTTATTGAAAATGTTCAAGTGCATTTATGAATGATATTGCTTGAGAAGTCTATATTTCGCAGTGTTTGGTGCAGAAATTGCATGCCAATGGTAATAGCATGGAAATTAGAATTGGACCCTTAACTTGTAAGCGCATTTAATTAGCATGTTTATGTATCATGGCAATATAAAACAATCGTATTGAACTAAGACTGTAAATGGGGCTTTACGGAATGTAGATGCACTCACAGTGCGCAGAGACGCTAATTAGGTAATATATTTGTGTATAAACCGGAGTAAAGATGGCTCGAAACATTCCCTAGTCAATTCAAAGCCAACTGGTGCAAACGACATGTGGACGACGCTTTCGTATGTTCCACAATCAACAACCATGTGATCAGTTTTAAGCTATCTCAATAGCAAACATCGTTCTTTCAAATTCACTGTTGGGGATGAGAACTATGGCACGATTATTGAAGTCTCAAAATTTTTAAAAATAACAACTCTGTGACAACATCTACGTTCCGTAAAAATACTTTGACTTGTTTTTTTATGCAACAGGACAGTTTTATATTGCCACGATGCAAAATGGCCATAATTCAATATCTTCTACATCTAACTTACTTGCTAGGACCCAATTTCCATGCTATTAATAGCGATGTACAATTTCTGCACTAAACAGTACGAAACATCCAAAGCGATGTCATTCATAAATCTAAGAGAAAGTTTTTCAGCAAGATATACAGCAACACCAACCACCTGGCTTTTAACGAACAACAATCCTGCTTCTTCAGCAAGTGCAACAGTCATTAGAAATCCAATACCTTGTGACCATATTTCAGAGTGTTTACACATAATCTTAAGAAAGAACTTTTAAAGCTGTTGAATAGAAAGTTTCCAAATGCAAATTTCGCATTGGCGAAGCACTCAAAAATCCGTAGCTCTACAGCTCGATTTCAATATCCGTTTCATGCAACATCAAACAGAGCGCTAATAATTTTTTCCATTCTTGCCAAAGTCAGGAATTCCAAACCAAATTCGGAAACATATCCTGGGAATCTGGAAAATTTAACAAACCGCCACAAAAAAAGACGCTTTGACATTTCGAGGCATTGTTGTTATCCAATTGAAAAAAAATTCTAACTTTGGAGTAAGGCTTATCAATATAGTTATATCAATTAAATATATGTATTGATCAGTATCGATCAATATATATATGTAATTGATTTATAAAGTATCGATCAATATATATATATATGTAATTGATTTATAATCAATATAAATATTGATAATCAATATAAATACAAAATATATTTAATTGCAGGCTGAGAATGTATGTCACCTAGTGTATATTAAGTTTGAAATGTTTCATTCGTATGTAACTATTTTAGGTTCAAAAGTGGAGCTATGAAACTTGTCAACTGACTTCTTCAGGGCGTAAACTTGTTGGAATCTGCAAAAAGCCTTTGGAAACAGATGTTCCTATCACAGTTGTTTTCAGAGAATTCACGCCAAAGCCAAAAGGACTTGAGTTCCAGCTGGGGAAAACGTACTACTTTATTTGTAAGTCTATTATTGAATATACAGCAAATTTTCTCGGTAATCCTTCGCTGTCGAAGGTGGTTATTGAAGGGACAGTGATAGGCAGTATCTGCACGCGTGCCCTCGATTTGTCACAGGGCAATTTATAATATTAAAATATTTACAGAAACTTTCTTATTTGAAAACTGGTGAAACTATTTATTTTTGGTGTTTAGAAACCGGCATCGCTTGACATTGAGAATAAGCGGCAATGTACAGTAAATATGTAAATTTACTGAGATTTCCTTAGTTGTCGTATCTACTTCAATGTTTCAGTTTTTTATAATTTGGCCAATACTGGTACCGTGAAAGCAATATGATCAATTGTACTAATTGCTGCATTGAGGCCGCTGGGTTAGCAACATCGCATAACTATTTAAATATCTGTGACTTGCTTAGTCACATGTGCATTGTAACGTGACCAGTACCTTACAATATTGTATAGCTAGTTACAAACACTACAATAATTTTGAGCAATGTTGTACCTCGTTTTCGCTAGCAGTAAATGGTTCATATCATCATGCAGTAGCTCTATTGAAATTTGTGTCAAATAGATTACTTGAGAAATGAGCAGACACAATTAAGGCTAATTTTTCAATGCTTACCCGCTAATTCCGCCATGAAACAACATGCGTATGCCACTGTATGACATATGTACTATGAACTTTTATTCTTAATAAAGCAGACCATTTTCTAGTAATGAATAAACATAATGCAAATTGTACATTAAACATGACAATAAACAGAGCTACAGACTCTTTCTCTCTCCCGGAGAAGATATAGTCAGTAGCGAGCTTTTTATGGCTCGTGCAATATTAAATTTTAAAGCAAAGTCGAAAAGCAATCCCAAATTTCCTAAAAGACAGCAACGTTCTGGACGCTGCTGGTCTAAAATTGGTGGTTTTGGTATCATTACTTTCTCATGACACGGTTATTCGGTTTACAACATTGCCACAGGCAATCTGGTTTTTTTCTACCTTCATTGAAAAAACTTTAACCCACTAAGTTTACCGCTTAGTAGGGTACATACTATTATATAACAACATAATTCTAACCAATTTTGCCCCCAGGAAAAGATGAGTTGTTTAACCACGGTTGCAAATGGAATTTGATACAAATACCTTAAGCTGTATGTGATCTTACCCAATGCAAAAAAAATTTAGAACTTCCGCCAGGTGGTTCCTGAGTTACAGGTATTCTAATAAAAATGGCGTATTAGTGCTACATATCGCAGCTACGGGACATCATAATCTATGTAGCGATAAAACTGAATAATCATTAGCAATGATAAACATTTTGCTAAGTTTTTGTTGCTTGGTAACTATTATCTGTATCTGAAAGTTGGTTGTTGATAGCGATTTTCTAAGAGTATATATACTGCAAAGCTATCTTCCGGCGATAACATTTGCAGTGAACATAAAAAAGGTCCTAGTTTTATTGCTGAATTCCTGTCTTCATGGCCTTGGGTAATCACTGATTTATATATATATATATATTACAGTTTACTTCATATTAACATTATGTAGATTTCGAAGCATATAAAAAAATTCTTTGAATAAATAAGAGCATTTTCAAGTTGACACAGCTATTTATCAATTATGGTGTACTACAGGGACTACGAGAATTTACTGTGGATGTTGACTTGGCTTGCTTATGCGCATCATCTACAGTTACGTAAAAATCGCAATGCTTTCAACACAGCAGTTTCTATTACAGTGAAACGGTTTATTCTATTATGCAGGTTTCACAGAATAATGAGTGCAAAAAGTGGGCAGTTTTGTCTTTAACAGCCGTTTGCAAGCAACTAAAATCTCTTATGGACGGCTATATGATATTCTAGTTTCTTGGAAACGGCCGCTAGAGATTTATGTCTTTAATGACTGCTTGTTTGATATTTATATCTCTAATAGATAGCTGTAACAGACTAAAATCTCTTGCAGCTAGCCATATCAGATTATTGCCTCTAATGCCTAGCTGTTAGAAACTATTGTCTCTTACAGCCAGTTATATAATACGAAAGTCTCTAATGGCTATCCATTAGAGTTCCAGATATTTAACGGTTGGCTCTAAGATATTTTTATATGTTACTGTAAGAGACAAAAGTTTCTAACATCTAGCTATTACAAACAGAAATATCCTACAGCTAGCTCATTATTGAAATTGGTGCCCCTCCAGCTTGATATTTCTGCACACCCAGTTTGATATTGGTGCCCCTCACCACTTTGATGTTGGTGCTCCCTCAAGTTTGATATCGCCCCCCCCCAATTTGATATTGGCACCTTCCAGTTTGATATTGGTGCCCCTTCCAGTTTGATATTGGTGTCCCCTCCAGTTTGATATTGTGTAGCCCGCGTGAGTCCTACGTGATGATAGGAAACACATTATACAGAATGCTGTCTGTTACCCTTCTAAAAATTACACCATCTGTCATCTCACAACCTTCACTCATGTGATTCCATCACAAATAGCCTATTGATATATACAAATTGATGCCATTATAATTATAAACAAATATTAATGCCTTGTTAGTTTTTCACTACAGTCAATGGCTATTAAAATTGCGCGCAACAATATCAAACTTTTGACAGGACAATACTTGCGGGCACCGATATCAAACTGGAGGGGTGCACCAATATCAAAATCGAAGTGGAGGGGTGCACCAATATCAAACTGGAGCGTGGCACCAATATCAAATTGGACGGGCACCAATATCAAACTGGAGGGGAGCCAATATCAAACTTGAGGGGAGCCAATATCAAACTGGAGGGGCACCAATATCAAACTGGCGGGGCACCAATATCAAACGGAAGGGGGCACCAACATCAAACTGGTGAGGGGCGCTAATATCAAACTGGAAGGTGCCAATATCAATATAGAGGGGGCACCAATATCAAACTAGAAGGGGACCAATATCCAGCTGGAGGCGCACTGATATCAAATTGGAGGGTGGCACCAATATCAAACTAGAGGGGCACCAATATCTAACTGGATGGAAGCCAATTTCAAACTGGAGGGGGACCAATATCCAGCTGGAGTGGGCACCGATATCAAATTGGAGGGTGGCACCGATATTAAACTGGAGGGGCACCAATATCAAACTGGAGGGGCACCAATATCAAACTGGAGGGGCAGCAATTTAAATAATGAGCTTGCTGCAGCATATTTTTGTTTCTTATGGCTAGCTGTTACATACCTTTGTCTCTTACAGCCAGCCATAGCATACAAAAATCTCTTAGAGCAAACCGTTAAATATTTGGAATTATAATGAATAGCTATTAGAGACTTTCGTATTATATTCGATTGCCGATTGGCGGTCCGGTCCGCGGTCCGCGGTCGGAACGGACTGGACCGCTGACACCGCGGATCGGCCAGCTGAGTTAGTGGATCGGACCGGTCCAGGAAGGCCGAACCTCCGATCTGGTCCGGATCGGACAGTTCGTGCAGCGCACACGAAATTGATATTTTGCATGAAATTCCCGTGTCACCGTCAAAAATTTGTTATCGCTTCAACTTATGATGATTGTTACATTGTTGATGCTTTTATTTTTTCTGCTTCAACTTCACCTTCAATCCTTTGCTTCAGCTTTGAAACCTTTGATATCTTTACTAGTTTCAACTCTGGTTATAATATTGTTATCATAATTCTTCTATATCGTATCTGCAACATGTGTCCCGAGCTTCGACACGTAATGCTCAATGTTACAAGCACACATATTGGGACTGGCCTGTATTGACAGTAATATAGGATCTCTTGCCCAACAGAAACGAATCACGCCTTGATGTAATGGTTTAATGCAAACCTGTAGAAACGCTTTCTCGATATAGCTTATAACACCAATGTTATACCGACGAAAGTGCATCAGTATTGCATGTAACTCTCCAAGTAGCTCTGCACCATGATATATGCAGTTATTAAAGCTTATTGCCGATTTACTCCATTTTGTGGATGTATATTAGACAACGTGCGACTTTGTGTAATTAATCTTTTTGAGCTATTTTATTGTACAATGCTATCATAGGGTTTTCAAGTCAAAATGAACATTGTTCTATTTTAGGCAAATCTGTATTTTAATATAATAAAAGAGCATAAAGTTAGCAATGTAGTACGAAATCGTACGAGATGATACTCAAAGTGTTGACAAATTACCATATGATTCTGGTCGTACAAAGTATCACCTTGTAGTGTACAAGTACTTTACTGAGCGAACAACGGAAGAGCCAAAGTTTCAATGTCTAAAGTGCAGTTGTCAAGGCCGGAAAATTGATAGACATAGTTTTAATTATAAATAATTCTAATGGTCTGCTCCATCAGGAGCGTTATGCTAGGATAGTCTTTATACTCAATTTATAATACTACATTAACAAACCGCGGCGGTCTCACGATTTCCGTTTAGTAATAGGCAAACATTTTGGGTTCTGCTGATTTTGGAAAAAAAACAATATAGAATTATTATATTCGCTGCTCAACCGGACCGGGACGGTCCGTGGTCGGACCGGACCGACTCGGACTGGACCACTATTGAAGCCGGAACGGACCGGTAACAGTTACCGGACGGCTCTGGTGCGGTCTGCATCGCTAATATTAGTACATATTTGCGCGCGCACGGATATATATGTACAGATTAGTTACGTTTTAACGTGCATCGAGAGAAAGTTGCGTTTCGCAATACTAAAAATTATGCAGCATTCACAAATAGATGAGTCCAGTCACTGAACATCGTGACTGGTACAGTTATATCTATTGTTATACAATCTCTAACAATAGTCATGACCATTGTTATTCAGCTTGTGGCAACGATCATAACCATTATTACACAGTATTTGGCAACGATAACAGTTCGCAGTTTGTGAGTTTTGCAGGATATATTTTGTATGTAATCAAAATATAATTATCTATTTTAATATAATATAATCATTATATGTAATAAAAAATATAATTATTGCTACAAAAACAACTATTTTTGGTTTAAAAGGTGGTATATATTTCCGGCGAAAAGAGGCGTAACAAAAATTTTGCCCATTATCCATTATCCGCAGTTCGTCTTCATAATTTTTTCCAATTCAGCATTCACAGTAATCTGCATGAATCGACTACGCACACTTTAAGAGTTGGCATGCCCCTTTACATCGCTTTGTAGATGATGGCATGTCAGTTATCCGTTGCTTGTAGATAGTGTCACACCACTGTCTATAATTTGGTTCCACTGGCACACCACCGTACACAAATTGGTGCAAGTGGCATGCCTAAATTTACAAAATGGTTCTACTGGCATGCCACCATCTACATATTGGTGCATTTGGCGTGATACCATCTACAAATTAATGTATGTGACATGACGCCATCTACGTAGATGCATGAAGTTCATTTACAAGTGTACTAAGAGAAAAATTTCCGGAACATCACAAAATGCGCGGGATTTCATCAAAAATTGTAAAATTGATATAAAATCAAGTCAAAAGCCGAGAAAAATGCATATTTTGTGTAAATATATGTGTAGGGTCGAAAATTGAGCAAATAGCCCTAACCTTGGAGTTAATTAGTTATTTTCTGTACGAAAATGCCACGATCCGAATGCCGAATCTAGTTGAAAATGCATAATCTGTCGGATAATGGTCGCGGAACCGTTTAAAAGGATCGCTGGCGTCTGAACAGGATATTTTGTAATAAATAATGATAAGAACAGGAAACAAGTTCAATATGCAACTGAATTGAAATTTGTGAATGCTGCACGTTATAGTCTGAAACATATGATTAGCATATTATACAGTATTGTAGTGTTAATGTGTGCTGTATTGTATAATGGAGCAAGCCAAATTAAAGTTCCCAGACGTTGAGATGACAATTAGAGGTGACTTTTATCTTTTCAATCTGACAAGGTTACGCACATGATTTCAAGATCTCGAATGTGATAGTGTGTGACAGTGAATGCACATATCGTATCTTTCAATAGATACAATTTTTATAATTTTTATATGTCACATAGCAAAATCAAATTGTACATAATATCATGGCACATGTTCAAATGTATGGCACAGCGGCCGCCCAGGCCACCGACGTCCCTGTCGGCAGTGGTGAAACTAAGCCGAGTCACACAGCCGCTTGTTGAGACGGAGCCAGCGAAGCAAACGAAGCTTCTGCTGAGGACATTAGGGGAAAAATCGTGAAAATTTGTTTGTTGTTTGTTTCTGTCACGCAAAACTCATCTTCAGGTGGATAGATTTCGATAAATTTTTTTATTCGATAGCAAAAGCGAAGAGGATCTGTCTTTTAGTTGAAAGCCAACAGCTCCGAACCCATCTTCGCAGTCAGCATGGCAAAAAATGTTTTCTCAGTCCATGTCTCGCGACCTGGGCGTCGTACCGAAAACCCAGACGCAGAATCGTCTCATCGAGATCTACAACTTTTCTGACCACGAGTTTTTGTGGGATCGCTGCCTGGGCTAATGCGGGCCCGAATATGGCTCGTCGACCCTTTTTCAGCAATAGCGATTTTTCAAATTTCAGCATATTGTTGTGTGTTTTTACCTTACAACTAGTGTCTGTTAGGTTATCAAGCATGTCAATGAACCTGATTGCCAGAATATATTTTGCCTTAGTGTGTTTACATATTACGTACTGGGCAAGAATGGGCTATATGTACTAGGGGGAATTTATGGCGAAATCTTTAGAAATGGACTCAAAAGTCGAGTATGCTACGGAATTTTATATATTGCGCACCTAAGAATGTTGGGGGAATATGGGCATATAAACCCTAATGCTACTGGACTATAAAGAGATATTTGAATTAAGAGAAAAAATTTACTGCAACATGTAAATATGCCGGATCATGGACGCTTAATGGTGCATAAAAGTCAATGGCGTCGGATCAGGATTTTCGTTGTAATGTAGGCCGCAAACTGAGAGATGGAGCCAAAATACAGACTGTTCACGAAATTCCTAATATTGGAGCATGAATGGCAAATTGTCGACAAGCGATTTCTGTAATTGTACGCTTGAATGTCAATGTTGATGCAACGGAGCCTGTAAACTGAGCATTTAGAGCATTGACATTTGGAGCACTCGTGGTCTATGGCCTTTCGTTTTTATATTTTAAGCCGAAAAGGAATATCTGCATAGCACGCATATTGTACCAATGTCCGCGAATACACTTTTCTGTTTGAGAAATTTCTTTTCGTCCCGTAGTGCTTGTCTCTTTTTGGGCATTTTAAATTTAATATCTTCGCTTGTAGCGTAGTTACAGTTGCGTCACTCTGACTTGGTTTATATGTACAAATTGGCAAACTGTTCAGAACTAGTACGTAACTGTGTGAAGACATTGAGACAATGATGATTACCGTAAAGACACACCCAACTTCACAATAAAGTCTTGAATTTCTAGGTGTCTGATAAATTTATAAACAATCAGTCTATCCGTTTAATCAGCCCGATGGTGACCAGCTTCTGTAGACGTATCGAGGCATCAACACTTTCGGTATATTTGTTGTCTTATAAAGTTCTTTGGAGTTTTGGCTGGCAACAATTTTGTCCGAAATTCCATGTCGGCTGGATTGCAATTTGACAGTTTTTACGCACATTAGTTAAAAGTTTGGCTGTAGATTACAAATTTTTATACTCGTGCTTTGTAATAGACATAAGGAATGTAGTTAGAAAAGATCTTCACGAAAATTTAGCAGTAAAACTTATAATAATATGTACAGGCATTAGCAGCATTGTGACGTTGAGCCTGGATAGAAAGTAGCGAAAATGAGACGCTCTAATGTAGCAATATCAATCGTTCACTCAGGATCGGCCGGATATTTGTTAGCCGTGACATTCGCATTTTTTGCCAGGTTCAGTCGAAATGCGACCGTTTCAGTCCATACCCATGGACTGGTCGTGCATGAGTCGACCGGATTCCTGAAAATTACTGAATCTCCTGAGAAAAAATTCACATAGACCCTCTACCCGAACTATCTCGTAAAGGGACAGTCGAGCAAAACCCAACAAGTATATCGGGGAAAACCTTTTCTTTACTACAAAACAAGGGTACTTGAAAACATATTACATACAAAATATATTAAATATATTACAGTAAGGATGTCAAATTCTGTTATTCACCGGGTTTGTATCACAGTCAGCTAGAAAATATTGGTTCAGTGCACATAAAACATATCACAAAAAAGGAAAATATATAAATATATTAAAATATATACAATATAAATATCACAGATGTATAGAGCACAGTGGGCATCGGGTTATATATGTATCACAGTTTGGAGCGGTGGGATTGTATATACTGTAGACCAGAGTGGTTGTTTGCCACTCTGGTTAATATATCGTGCAGCAACAAAAACAACAGCAATGTTGCTCACAGCAAAGCTGTGGCAACACAACAACAAAAGCAACAGAAACAACATACAACAGATTACAAAACGGCAGAGCTCTACAAAGAGAGCCTAGACAACAGCCAACTGGCAACCGGCAATAAAGCAACATAGGCAAAGCCTGTGGTGAAACATCAACCAGCTGCAACACAGGCAACAGCGAGAAAAAACAAAGACCGAGAAGCAGCCAAACAGTGCAAAGCAATGTTTAATAAAAACGGACATGCAAGAGACGAGTAGGAAAAGGTAAGAGCCAACCAAAAACAGCGCATACAGCTGCATAAAAAACAGCAGCCAGAACTGAAAAGTCCAGCACGGCGTGTAGAAAAGAAGAACGATAGGAGGCAACACGCAACTGCGAGCGGAAAGCAATAAATGGGATTCCGTTCCTTAAGTAAGCACGCGTAAACGGGATTCGAACGAAGAGTGCCAGGCCATTTAAAACTGTACGAGACTTTGTCCCGGTGCACGATTCAAACCCATCGGCGAGCCCGTGCCGCTGGGTCAAATATCCGACGGGGGTCCCGGACAAGTACGCCGTTAGGGGCGTACTTGTGACACCAACAATAATGTACATCTTACTGGTATCTTATTGAAACCCACCGATACGGTGCGCCATCACCCTTTGAAATCGACTCGTGCATTCGTGAAGATCATTAGCCGCGGTCATCATCATAGGAAACGCGCCCCGTAACCATCTAGTCCATGAAATTTCATCGAAAGCGACCTCCATGTCACGGTTGACAACTCATCCCCATGTCTCAAATCCTCTTCCGTCTGGACGCTTCCAATTGGAAGGTGGCGAAAAATACGCTGTTTTAGGACACCGGTCAGATTTCATGCGCAGCACATTATGCATCATTTACGATAAGATGGGAGCGCCAGGGCCAAATTATGTCACGCGTCCAACTCAACCAGTTCGGGTGAACTATAGCTTAGCTGGACTACTATGGTACATTTTTATAGCTTAGCTAGTCTTAATGTGACAAACAGGGAGCTTAGCTAGTCTCTGCGTGACAAACAGAGCGTCCGGCTGAACTGTCGATTGAGAAATTTTATTTAGTATTGTACTTAGTGTAATAGCATTTTGTTCTATAGTATTTTCACATTAATTCTAAGTTATATATTTGTTTTAATATTTAGAATTTACGTTTTAAGCTGCATGCCGCTATTGGGACATTATTTAAATACGTAGCATTAAACGTAACATTCGCGGACTAAATAGTCTCTGGCTTAAGTATAGGGCTCAGCTGAACGCCTCGTACCAAAAGCACAGTCCGGCTCGACACTCGATGACAAATGCATAGCCTAGCTAGGCTATTCAAAATTTTAATAGTCGCGCTGGACTGTGTGCATGACATAGTAGCTAGTCCATTTGAACGCATGACATAATTAGGACCATGCGCACACATCTTATTGTAAATGATGCATTGCCAAGCCAGCTGAGACGCCGCCGTTTTTCTATATCGCCAAGTGTGTGCATTTTCTGACACCGTCATAGAATATCCGCGTTTTGAATATGATCTCGAAGCGAATCGCCTATGACACGGCGTTTCATCTGGATGGCGTTGAGTCTGCGACTGGCGCTTTAGGGACCCACCCGCCTTTCCCTGGCCTGCAGCAGGCATATCATTATGGCTACGCGGAAGACTACTAGATTCGTTTGCGGCATAACGTCTCTGCGCGACTACAGGTATTTATTAATGCCCTAGATGTCTTAGAAACTCAATGGACGATCTTCGACGACGTTCCACCTGTACCGTTGACCTCTAAACCGAGGTATGGGAATTTATCCGCCGTTTCAAGCTGATGACCATTTACCTGCAGTGCTGGCTTGCTGCAGCAGCGGTGGATTATCTTGGTCTTTTAGCCACTTATACCCGTTTAGCTGAAGCGCTGAACCTCATTAGCACTGACTGCAACCTAGTGGTACAGTTGGATAGCAATGCTAACTTGTCGGTGTAGACCAGGTCACTGACATTGAGGGTTTGGGGAGAACAATTTCATCGTCCGCCTTATTAAGGCTATTTCTGACTGCCCCGTGTGCGGCGTAGCTGAAAAGCGTAGGAGATAATATAGAAGCGTGCGTTATGCCAGTCTTCACAGAAAACGCCCCTAAGGTGGAAATGTAGCAGCGTATAACAGCTTTTGTGTTGCTATGCATCGTTCATATCACCCGAACAAGCTTTTAGGGAATGCCGTATCCCTCTATAATACCGGACAGTAATTGGCGGTCGACTGATTGGAAGGCGAGTCGGAGTCGACAAATGCAACCAACGTGCTGCGATGTAATTCATGGAGCGTTTGCAGTAGCTGCCGAATGGTGAAAATTTAGTCCATACAGCGGCGACTAGAGCGAAAGGCGGCCTTGTGTTCGCGTTTGAAGTCCTCACAGCGCGAGCGGAACCCATTCAGAATAACGATTTACAGGGTTTTCAACGCAATCGGATGCAGCGATATGCTTTGATAAAGAGATGTAACTGAAAATGGTAATTATTCGTAGTAAACTGAAATAGATGAACATTGTCAAAAGCGATTCAGGCAAATGTTCGTAATAAACTAAGCGAGAGCTACTTGTTGGACAAAACTTAGGATTGAAATAAGTTTGTATGCACATCTGCCCAAGCTTATAAAAAGTTATAAAAATCAGTACCTGAATTTTAAATCAGTCAACATACTTGAGCATTTAATGGCAATTAATAGCCATAAATTTTGTAAGCCCCATTGTTCTAGGTTGTGTGGATGTTCATGATGGATTACCATTGGCATAGAACACCCCCAATTTTACTTAATTACTGGGCATCAAATTAGGTGCTAGCTCAGCTAGTTTAGCACAAATTTTAAGTCCGTCACACATTTTGACTACGCGGTTGAGGTATTCTATCAAATATCCAAACAAAATGGTCTTACGCTGCCAATCATGGTACATAAATTATCAATTTTGGATTATAATTTAATTCAAAGCCATACAACTTAAGTGTGAGTGATTCCGGTCTGTATTCCCACTAGATTATATTTTTCTGAATATCGAGCTCGAACGGTTCTCCAAATTCAAGTTTCCTCGATTCTTTTAGTATCATCAGATCTGATTAAATCAAAGTCTGTGATGTGCATCACCACTGATTATCTGCTCTTACCTGACAAGTATCAGATGTTACCCATTAAGATTTTCTTAAAACTCTCTATGTTGACCCTAGTAGGAAAGATTACGGTAGAACAAGAAATGAGGTCAAGACGGAAAGAACCTAGGGCTAAGAAATCTGAATAATTCCTTCGAGACCTAAATCTATGAGCTTAATTTTGAAGAAACTGGATTCACGGTTCATCTGAGCATGTGCGATAGCAATAGTTACCAGATTTACTATCTTGGTGCTATTATAAATAGCCTGTCCGAACCTAATATATCTTTCGTGAATCATAAGTGCAAGTTATAATTACTTCGGGACTAGGTACAACGAATATAAGATGATGCTTTCAATCCAATGTCTATCCCAATGTCCTGCCATAAAATCAATAGCCGGCTGTATAAAGCATTTATTGTGCCATTGCTTGCAGAGATGCAATAACAGATCGAAAAGAATTAAAACTTTAATTAAACCGTACTTGTAGACATGAATTTCTGGTCTGAGGGGTCAATGAGAGCAATTTTCTATACTATCCTTGAATTTAACCGAAGAGGTCTATGTGGAATCTTCCAATTTTATATTTGACCATAAAACGTGCATGATGTTAAGTGTATATTATTTGCCAAGTCGCTAGTTGCCCGACCAGGTCATTTAGTTTAAGCATAAAAATATTTAGCATAACAACTGGATGTACAAATTTGAGCCGAGTTAAGTGTAAAGTTCATGCCTGTTGAAAAATAAGACTATATTAGTCAAAGAAGAATTCATCCATTTACATCGCCGTACAGTCTTAAGTGAGTTTGGCTGTGAAAATTGATAGCTAAGAAATTTATGGCTTGACCAGCCAGGTCAGAGCATTCCAGGTCGCTTCCAGCCTGGCGCCTGACGTATTAGCGATCCTTCCGGGCAAAATTATATAGTTTCCACATTGTAGACATTTCGCAAAAACAAATATTTACCGAATTCAATTCTGCCATACACCAAGGTACCCTGTGTGTTCCATGGCAGAGAAATAAGAAAAGTCTGTTAGAGTTCAGTAGGTTGATGACTGGAAATCAACCAAAACTGTACTGAATGTTCAATGATAAACTTTAACTTGAAAAAATTCACATTCCGTCCGACCATAAAATAAAACGTTCCTGCCAATTCAGCTCTGCAACTATAGTTGCAAACATCTTCCAGCCATCTAGTTTACTGAAGCCCTTTTCACGGCTTTTGGACTTGATAGGCCTAAAATTTATTGCGGACCCTTAAAGTAAAATTAGCTCTGAGTGGGCAGGATCTCCTAGTACCAAAGGCAGTTTTATGCTGACCCGTAAAATATATCATTTTATGTCAAATGTTGTTGAATCATGATGGAACGTGCTGCACAACAGTATGGGATATTAATTGTAGGCGACGCCCGAAAGCACCAATTTGAGCTGCCGCCGAAATGCTATCATGCTAAGATCCCTGGCTATAAATCTGCAGGGGTGCTATTCCAAAGGCTTGGAGCAAACTATTCAAAACTGGCGTCAATTTGAGACGGAACTTGAAGCTGCTGCTTCACAGTTAATCGCTTGCTGTCAAGTGCAGTTTGTCAATTAGACCTTTTGGGCATATAACCGCGAAGACACTTCCAGACGAGAGTGATTACTTTGAACATAACACGCTGCTTGACAGCCAAGCAATGCAAGTCGCACAGAATAGGAGTTATGTGGTCCAACCTCCACGTTAACGATATAATTGTTACAGCGGCATAAAGAGCTACTGAAAGAAGCTTGGTTGTTGTTTTTCAGGTAACTTTCAGAAGAGTGAGTTACAGTAGTCAATACGAGATATAAAGAACGCACATTGTTTAAACAGCGTCTCTGCCGACACGAAGTCGAATTCTCCGTAACTTTGATAACTGGCACTGTTGATGCTGTGTGTGCCATTCGATGTGCTATTTTGATGAGAAACTGTGAGTTAGACGAATTTAGTTTAAGCATGTTGGTATGAAGCCATTGCGTTATTGCACTGATAGCATCGCGTAGCCGGCTAAGCGTCCTCAGTTCATTTTCGCGATCAAGGTTAATATAGATAAGAACATCATCAGAGTACATCACGCATCGGCACCCAAGTTGGTTCATTAACTCAGCCAACAGAGCTGTATATAAGCCGAACAACAACGGGTCAAAGGCACTGCTCTGTGGTACGCCGAAACCGAGTTTAGTTGGATGGTAAAACATTCCGTTCACCACGATTGCTGGTAGCGGTTAGTCAGGTAACTCTTAAACCAAGACAAACAACAACCGGTGACGTGGAAATAGATTCTTAACCTAGATATAATAATATCATGATTAACGGTGTCCAAAGCCGACAACAAATAGAGGGCTTTTACAGCTGTTGGGAGCTTGCTGTATTTATTGCGCCTAAGGTCGCGTATGAAGTGTAAGAGTGCAGTTTCAGGTGAGATTATTTGGCTGATACTCAAACTGAGATGGTGGTAATAGGGTATGGTGAAACCAAGACGTACTGAAACAAACTGTTCAGTAATTTTGGCTGATATTGTCAAATTGGAAATCGGGCGGAAGTTGGAGAGGTCCGCAGTCTTCTTAAGCAGCGGGGTCACAACTAACAGTTTATCCTGATGTGGCATCACACCTGTGCCAAGGCAGTGATTGTCAATAGACATGAAGAACGAAACCAGCACTTCAGAACAGAGCTTGATAATAAAAGCTGTGATCATTTTAATGAACACTGTGTGTTAGTACTTCTCTTTACAATAGAAGCAATATTAATTACGGTAGCAGCTTCAAATTGATTTAGCCAGCTTTTTTCATTTTCAGGAAGTGTGTTGTTAATTACTACCGGAGGTAATGACTGTCAAATATGTGTTAGTTTATCATGAAAGTGTTTACTAAAACTTTCCGATGAATGGATTATTGGCGATTTTTGTGCCTTTTTGCGCAGAATTGAGTGTATAATAGGCCATTTGCTTGTTCCTGAGGTTGACGAACGATTCTGCCAATAAATGTTGGTCTTGGACCGATATAGTTTTTGGTACTGCCGTTTGGCATGGAGATAAGTGCGTCGATGTTCGACTCTGTCACGGGCGAATGTAATGACAAAAGTGACTTTCGCCAGGCCCGTTCAAGACGGTTCACATATCGCTTGGCGACATTACAGTCCCCTTCAAGTCACGGTGAGTGAGGGCATTGTCGTATTACTTTGGTAACAGCTGGGACAAACCCATTTAATAATTGTTTTGCGACGTCATAGCAGTGATTAACAATACCGTTGGCAAACTGCGACGTCGGGTTGCTGAGCGATGACTGCAACGAAGCGTGAAACGCATCAACGTTAACATTTTTCCATGGACCAGAGCTGACAGTAGTAATTGGATGATCGGCTACAACTTTGCAGCAAGATTAGCGCAGACAATGTCATGGTCTGAGGTGCCAGGAAGTCAGCATCGTTTCTTGTGGCATCAGGCTTCTGTGAAAAAAAGAGACTGTTGTTACCGTAGTTCCATAGGTGGCGAGATGATCCTTGACATTCATTATCACTAGTTGTGTTAGATTATAGATTACGAGCACAAACACAGATTTCGTACTGGCGGACTGCACCACCACACCCTGCCAACTACATTCGGTTGCCGTGCCGGTTGTATTAAGCTTTCGCGGATTTAGCGAGCGTTTCTGAACCACATCGACCCAAGCAGTCTCTTCGCGGGGTTCAACATTTGCATCACGCGTCGATGCTAGAGTCAGTGTTGTGCTAGCCGCTGTATCCGCTACACTAGCGCCAACCACATCGACCATGTTAGAAGCATTTGAATTGACAAAAATCGAGCTCCAGTATAAGCGTACCGTTTCCAAGAAAACAATCGTTTTGTAACCCTATTGCGCGAGTAAGCTTAACCTGTGTACACTAACTATCCTATTTTGTAAAACGCACATCGCACCGAATCCACATCCATTGTTATGGAACAATTAAGCACGGGGTTCGATTCACTGATGCCCGAAATTTGTGGATTGAAATCAACCAATACCAGTCTCATGACAATTGCTGGTTTTCAATTAGAATTCACCTCCGTTCGCGAACAAATTCACTGTAAAGGTGGCAGCATAAACGAAGAGGTCCTGTAGTTTATCGTGTAATTTTCGCGAACATAACCCTTTTTCTATTCTAAAGCGATAAACTTTAATTCGAAAACAATTTTGATGTTCACGAACAAAAAATATCTAATTTTTGCTTGGATAGGCGGAGTTCTATAACGCAAGTTTTTTGAAAATAACAAAATAAGATAATCGATGGGCACAGATTAAGTTTACTAGCGCATTAAAATTAACACCGTACTCGGCTGACTCTTGTATTGAAACTATGCACTTGTTCTACGCTAACTCACGAGTTAAACTTATCGTTAATAGCAATAGGGCTAGACGAGCATCCCTCTTCCGGGATACGTTTCAAAAATGAACACAGAACGGTCCATCAGGAACATGCGTTGTCCTTTTCACGAAATCGCACTTCCCGAAATGTGACGGATGAGCAAAATTCAACTTCTTTCATCCGATCATCTTAAGACAAATTTTACCAGAGTTGATAAGCCAGGCAAGCCCGTAGATAAGCATTCCATTAGAAAGTTGTGCAACAAAGCAAATAAAAAATAAGACGTTGCAGCTTGCGCAACAAGTTCGGTAAAAGACAAATACCCAGCGAACGTGGTTTATTATTTTGTATAAAAGTATGTGGTTTATTATTTTGTATAAAAGTATGTGGTTTATTATTTTGTATAAAAGTATGTGGTTTATTATTTTGTATAAAAGTATGTGGTTTATTATTTTGTATAAAAGTATGTGGTTTATTATTTTGTATAAAAGTATGTGGTTTATTATTTTGTATAAAAGTATGTGGTTTATTATTTTGTATAAAAGTATGTGGTTTATTATTTTGTATAAAAGTATGTGGTTTATTATTTTGTATAAAAGTATGTGGTTTATTATTTTGTATAAAAGTACGTGGTTTATTATTTTGTATAAAAGTACGGGGTTTATTATTTTGTATAAAAATATGCGGTTTAGTATCTTGTATAAAAGTACTCAGTCTAAAATTGTGTGTTTTTACTAATTTGTATTGGCGTTTGTCAATTTGTATAATTGTGTAGTTTGGTCCGACGGACCATTTTGTGTCGTTATAATCCGTTAGGGACGAGTGTTCCAATCAGCCCCAACTCGTGAGGAAATGGACCCCAACCGACCTGTAGGACCGAAAATAGAGTTTTGCGCCGACGACAGTTGGAAGGCAGTCGACAACTCAACCGGTAGGTATTCGTGTTATAGGGTTGACGGTTACGACCGTCCGGGAATAGGAGGCCCCTGGCTGCACGTTCAGGAAAGCACGTCTGTTAAGATCGAAATCAAAAATATTAAATTTACTTGGTTATAATAATCTACTAGGTAGTGGTTATGGAAAACAACAAGCCAGAATAGACGGAAATCACACTTTGGTAGCGCTTGCAACTATAAGGGATGACGGGTGCCGGGCTCGTTCTAAGGTCCGTCACCGTCTGCGATATCATGGTACGGAAAATAACCAGAGTAGGCTGGTGAAACGCTTTGGAAATTGCAAATAGATATTCAAAGGCTCCCCGGACAACGCCGCAACTTCGCTTGTAACACGTAGAGACAATCGCTACTTACGCTAGGCAGGATTGTCATCGGGGAACCCGGACCATCACTTTCCATGCAGTTGGGATACATCATATATAAAATATATACATGTATCTATTCATGTGTGTATGCTGTGGACAACTTTTAGACCAACCGGCCTTGTTTCTGCGACCTATTGTAGTATGCAACTAATACGAACCCCCACTTTCTAACACTCTCGCCGCCACACCCTGCGTCAGAACCGGCGCACGCGACCCCTCGTTTTGTTCACCGTGACTAGTTGAATCCAACCATATGCTTTGTACCTGTGCCCGAATCCCCGCTGACCCGCGACAGCCACAGGAAGTGCCTAGAAAGCAGTCGTCAACTGTTGATGGGCGCCGACAACTCGAGATTTTTCACTCTACTCTAAAATGGGCGAATCGCCCCTCGTTAGATTCGTCTCGATGAGACATCTCCAAAAATACCCGGCGGGTCTCGCTCCGCCGCTCCGTTAACCCGTACGATCAACAAACGCGCCCCCCATCGAAGCCTCGACTCTCTCTAATCGTACCAATTTTAGTACCGTTTTTACTTCTACCGCCCCGATGGCGGTATCACCCCTCGTTCAAATCGTCGTTGGACGCTGAGTCCAACGATACCCGGCGGGCGTCGCTCCGCCCATCCGTTAACGCAGGAGAGCCCGCTGAACGCCCCCATACTAATACACATCCGAACCCACAAATGGGTTCCAACCCGCTTTTACGTCTACCCCCCTCGAGTTTGGTATCATTCGACCCCGTTTTCCGTCCTGGGACCGAATTTGGCCCCAGCCCCTCGAAAATCTCCCCGGATTACCCTTGTCCCGCTACCCTTCCCACACCCGCCTCGTGTCCTCGTTGTCCTTTCGAGTTTGTCCTCGTTTTCTCTCTCTAACCGACGTTTCTGGTCGGTTTTCTTTGTCGCTCTGTTGTCGTTGATGTTGTTGTTGTTTTTGGTGTGTTATGAGTATGTGTTTATCCTGAGCGACCTTTCTGTCGCTCAGGACGCCAGTGTGTCTCATGTGTAGTGTATGTGTTTGTGCATGTGTTTGTATGTATATATATATATATATATAGATATGTACGTGACCATATATAAGGACACTGAAAAAACGGACGAACGAGGACACAACACACTGAAATTTGTTAAATTTCAGAGTTTTACGGACGGACAAAAGACGAACGAAGTAGACGAATGGGGGGGCGATCTAGGCCTTCCCGCAGGCCCTAAGGGCCTTGAACCAGGGCCCCCGCTCGGTTAGGGACACGATAAGGTTTGCCCCGTCTCTGGCCTCGAGTCGGACGCTCTCGCGTCGTCGGTTTCCCCCCGGCGAGACTTCGAAGTGCCGGCAATCGCATACAAATCCCAAATTAGCTCAAATTTTTCTAACATTTTTGGATGTCCTCGCGTACTAGGGTCATCTGCTAGATTCGATTTAGCTTAATTAGGACGTCGGCAAGTCGAGGACAACAAAGGCCGAGTTGATGTTTGCCGACTCGGGATATGCTGGGAAGAGCAAATAGTTCGAATTATGAGCAGATTGTCACGCTAATTGGGGCTGGAGAAGGAAATTGCGTGACCCAAAACCATTTGAAATAGCTTAAGTTACGCTGGGACCGGAAAGAGTTCAAATCTTGTTAGGATAGGATCTGACTTCGCTGGACATCCGGCGATGAGGACGGGAAATTGGAACTTCAAAATTTACTTTTCTTGGGAAAATCGGGACTAAAATCACATATGGTCAACTTCCGAGTACTCGGAAGATTAGAGCTTAAAGTCGGCAAACTTAATTGAAGCCGACTCTCCCTAAGGACATCGACGGTTTACGGTAGCCGTCAAGATTCGACTTACCGGAAGTGTCCCCAATTGGACACTGGACAGAAGACCCAAAAGAGTGGGCGTCAAGAAGTCGCCAATGATTGGATAGCGACAAAATCGCTATCTTTAACTACAGGCGAAAATTTCGAGGCGACGACCAACGCGTCGACTCGTGGAATCAGTTTGACTTCGGCAGCGCGGAGTTCGGTCGACTCTACTGACCGACTCCGACGCATTTTCTCTATTGTTTTCTTATCGGTTTTAATGCTTTCCAGTGCTTTCCTTTTTTCGTTTGCGATTGGATTCGACGGACGAAGGACCCGCGTAGACCACTTTGGTCTTGCGGAAGGGGACTAGCATTAGCTGTCCCGGATCAACTACTGTAAGTCAGGAGAGTTGAGCGCATGGGGTTTAGTTTCCCAGCATGTAACAGTGACAGACCGTTTGCCGAGTGGAAAGTTAGATAATAGTAACAAGAACCTTATCCTTGTAGGGTAGTTCGACAGTGATGCTCGGGCACCTCTCCTGGCTGCGCTGTTTAGATTGCGTGATCAACCTTCCTGCGTCGAGTTCTGTTCTAGGCGTTCTAGGGATTGCACGGAATCGCTGTAGCACATAGGACAAATAGCCGAAGTCCTTCTGATTCCCCGTGGTCTTAGGTAAGGCACAACAAAATGGACGCTTCTCGTCCAGGCTTTTTACATGGCTTGCTTCTTTTTGAGTTAGGACCGACGAATTTTCCTGAGTCGACCACGGTAAAATTTCTTGAACGTGCATACCACAAGTCTAGGAATTGTTCAATGGTTTACTATTATGGTTTTCAAATTTACAGCTTAGTTGAACGTCCACTGCTCATGCCGTGTTTGAGCTTGGACAGAACCGCAGATTAGGGACGGAGGACTAGCCTCCGTCGGGTTTTAGGAAACCCTTAAAATTTCACTTTACTCTTGAGTTAAGCAAATTTGGGAATACAAAAGACATATCAAATTCTAGGTGTTATCACTTGAGTTAAGGTGTTTGCTGTCTAGGGATCGTCTCGATTTACATCGTTTGATTTTAACTCTAAGGCATTTCAATCACTTCTGTAAGCATCTCATTGGAATACAAGTTTCTTCGTGACGACTGACCGGATTAACTTTAAACATCCCTCTAGATCCCCGCCTTATTCAAAATGAGCCGGAGGGTCACGCCTCCAGCTGAGCAAAATTTAGCCGACCTCGAACGGTGACGATGGTGCATCGTTTTGTGGTAATACTCCAGTTTTGGACCCAAATAAGAACGTGATCAAAACTATTGCATTTACTAGTGTTCACCATCGCATTACGCCATGGTCTTCTCTCGAGACCATTGTCTGAAAAGACCAGAATTAAGGCTCGCCTTCTGGGCCATCGCTAGAAAGCCGCTGTTGCGGGAGAAACACATTGTGTCCCCGCCTTAAACAAAATTTTAAGACCTTCTAAAACTAAAGAAAACTTACCTCCTCGCCCTGGCCTTTTTGGCCCCAAGCCGGGCGAGTGCAAAACCCCTTTTTCCTTTTGGAGCGAGTTGATCGCTGAGTTTAGCTTTTCTTTGATTTTTACTCGGTTTGCCCGTTAGGCTATGTACTATGTATGCCAGGTCTCTCCTTTCTTTAGTTTTAGTAGCGTCTAGTTGCACTTTCCCGTACTATGAGTTGATCCTGCACGGAGAATTTAAGTCCGCTGCAGAATCTTGCGCTCTAACCATTCAGCCATAGAAACACACCAACGTTTATTATTACGTTGGTGATAACTCAACTGCACGACAGTGCAGTTTGAACACTGCAGTATTGCAGTGAACTCAAAAGAACATCGTTAGGGAGAGTCAAAGGACCAGCAACCGAAGAACAAACCAAAGGACGCAAGTACGTCCCGAGCCGATCGCCTAGGACCCAAATAGCGCAAAAGATCCCTCGAGGTAGGAAACTAAGTTCATTCAGCCTTTAGATAGGCGTGGTCCGTCAGAAAAAGGACTCGCCGCCTCGCCTAAAACACAATCTCACAATCAAAGAGAACCCAACCGACCTTTCAGGTCAAAGGAACTTCAACTAGCTGGACTATTGTCCCGCAGACTGTTTGAAAAATGCCTCACGTCGCGTTCCAACCCCGATCGTGCCTGGTCGGCTTGAACAAAAAGGAATCTTCCCGTTTTTCCGTTTTTCTTGCCCCCCCATCTTCGTCATTCGGTCAGTCGTATGTTTTAGTAGAAATTGTCATCGAACACATTAGGATGGAAAAATTTATAGGCGCCAGTGCCGGATTGGCTCAGGCTAAGCGATTAGATGCCCCTCATCAAATGTTGCAGGCAATATCGGTCGAGTAGTGTTCTGGCCCTGTTGTAGAGCTCGCGTAGTCAGTCCCGAATATCGTTTTCCTTAGCCCCGTTCAAGCTTTCGTCGCCCAAAGCGATCGGCATTTAGGAGCGTTTCTGAAGCACTCTAGGGCCCCTGCTTAGGGCGCTGCATAGCTGAGTATTTCGCTAAAATTGAGTCGAAGCAGGGATAACCGCCCCTAGTTCGCAATTTGGCGAATATCTGCACGCTCCTCCCCCGTTCTTCTTTTAATGCCCCGTACCGTCACACCGTGCCGAATCGTAACGACTACAACACAATACTACGAGGCCGTTAGGAACGCCCGTCCCTCCAATAATCATTCAACTTTGTGAGTAAACGTTGTATCTTGAAACACCGAGTACAGTCTTATTGAATACCGAGGCGATAGAGAGTTTCTTTTCTGGTTTGTCCGCACGGACGAGCAGGCACTGCTCGCCATGGCTTGTGGGCGAGAATGTCACAAGCACTGGCGCGCATGGCCTTCTAACCTATCTATTTGTGCTCTTGTCGGATCTAGAAAGTAGAACAACTGGAAAACGTTATTCAAAATCGACCCGTTCACGCTAGTGACTCAAAAAAGTGTTAGGAATGCTCTCGATTTTAATAAGTTAAAACTTTCACTGGCCAAGGTACCAGTGCGCTTGCATAGAATTCGCTGAGAAGAGCAGGCCACGCCATTGATAATCCGACACTAAACACTCAGGGCTCGTCGGAACCCTGTGGGGGCCACATAGGTCAATGCTCTAACACGGAGCATACCGTGAATTTAACTAGGCAAATCGTCTTGAGCTTCAAATTTCTAGGGACCTTTTTATGTCTGATTTCAAAACTCACTACACTAAAACAGAATTTAACAACTTCCGATGAGTCTAAGATAGGGAATAGCGGCTAGGCTCCATGACCTGCGAGCAGGTGTCGGTGCTAGCCTCCCTGGGGGACCTCAGAAATCATACCCGATACTAGACACGTACGCAACCCTTCGGGCGGGGTCCGAACACACCCCGTGAAGCGCGCCTGCGGCCTGCTAAGCTCCGTAGCTTCTTGGGTCTGACCAAGAATAGGTTCAAAATTTAGCTTTCACGGTCCACCCTTGAGGTTACGATAGCCGGGGTCGTATGGGCATGGTGTTAGGAAGTTGCGCCATGCAGCTGCGTCACCGGTTATTACACACAACAGTGGGGGGTTGGGGGGGGGGGGGTTGTTTATCGTTGGAGAAAAATGGGGGTCCCTGGAACAGGGGGAAACGATGCTTTGGGGGGAGGGGGGGAATAGTTATTGAAATTTTGGAAATAGAAGGTATTAAACATTGGATTTTGCAAGTGAGCTAATTACTAATTTATTACGATACTCTAAGATAGATGTTGAAAGGCATTTTGGGGGTTTTGTTGGGACTTGCCGGAAATCTATAATCATACCATGAACTAGACAAGTGTTATCAGAAGGGGGCTGAACACCTGCAAAGCCGGGTCTTTCTTGGGAGTTTTACGATTTTCCCGGGTCTGAGTAGGTCGGTTCCTGAGGGCAAGTGGGGGGAGCGCAGGCAGGGGGACGAGGTGCCGAAATGATGGTTGGTTCGGGAGGTGAGATAGAGTTATTGGTGGGAGCAGGGTTGTAGTCGGGAGAGGAATGCTTTAGTGGTATGGGTTAGGGTGGGGTGGAGTGCATTAAAATAGAGTAGCTAGAGATCGATATAAGAGCTGAGTAGTTAGATCACCTATCTCGTTCGGTTCGAGTAGGGTATGTCGTGCTGTGATAAGAAATAACGCGGGAGAGGGAGTGTGTAGCGTGATGAAATGTAATGGAGTCGATATGAAGTTAGTTATTATGATTATGTTAGGAATGAAGTCACGCATGGCAGTAAAAAGGGGGTGGGGAAAACAAGAAGAGTTATTCGTGGGGGGGAGGTGATGATTATTTTTTTGATATCTAAGAGAGAGGTGGAGAGGGGACTCTCGTCCCTGGACAGGGGTTAGGAGCAGGGTAAATTATTGACTTTACTTGCTTTTATCACAGTGGTGCCTCAAATTCTTTGTTCAAGAACATAGACAAAGTTCAGAACAAAAGTTAATAGTTGCTAACAATCCTGAGGTTGCATGACCAATAACGCGGGTTTATCTATGCCTTTTTGCTAGCATAATGCTAACAATATAACATTGATTCTAGTATCGTCCAACGCTGTGCAGAAAGGGGTGTAGAAAATGATATCTATAGCCGGTTTCCTAATATTTTTTATATTGTCAACAGCCCATTGGCCTAAGGTTTAAGTTTAGGGCTCTGGCTCTGTCTATATGTAACGGACATTCTGCTGTAGTAAAGACTTAGACTTTGCTTTGGCGTTGTATTTTTGAGAGGACTTGATGGCGGAGGACACAAAAGCAACAAAATTTAACAGGTTTCGGAATATATATCTTCTGAAGAAGTTTGCATGCTGGACATGTTTCTTGAAAATTTTACTATATCCTAAGCCGACAGTGCTTGGATAAGCCTATTGCAGTATTTGGTGCCTGAACTATGGTATTGCTATTGGTTTGGTAAGACAAACTAGCACATAGGTAAAGCCTGTCTTAACGTGTGAATTAAGCCTTTCCGCGTGCCTAATCAGTAGGGCAAGCCTCTAGTAATGTTAAGACGCACAACCTTGGAATGCTTTTGTGACTTTTAAACGCAACAGATGTGTTGAGCAACCCCAAAAACATCAATACCATAGGCAGTGCTCAAACATGACCCTAATGTTGCTCCGTATTAAATATCAATGTGGTTTGACACTTTCGTCGTTTTGTTTAGCGAAGAAATCATAAAATCCTTTTCACGGTGGCAAGGGTTACGTCAGACTCCGCAGATTGAGGGCAGTCATCATGAAAGGTTGCGGGAATTGATCGGATTCACTAAATTATAACAGGAGTTCTCCGTCCTGGCTGATCAGGAAACTTTAAAATCACAACGATGTATTAAGCTGTTAGAAAGTTAAGAGTATAGGCATGTTCAAGGGTAAATTTAACCCTACTGACGAAAAACAACATTTTGGAAAGAAGTGATTAAATTTTGTATTTTCCCGCCGTTTTATATAAATGCATATAAATACACAGAATCGCTGCTGTATCTTAATAATTGTAGACTTTTGGTGTTAGGAACCAACGTATTTCGCACATATAATACTTCTCCGTTTGTTCAGAATCAGACTAAGGAAGAGTTTTGACAAGTCTATTACAGGCCGAACGTTGCGATCATAGTTTTTTCCATCATTAAATCATTTTGCCATGCAAAAATTCAAAAAGTAACCGATTTGGAGTCTCTTTTAACGATCGTGCAAAACGCTCAACTGTAATATCCAGATTTCTTTGTCATAGGGTTGATTCCCCATGTCAACTTTATGGGCCGAGGTATAATGCATGCCATGCCGTTCTCGATATACTAAGCCTAAGCCTTAGTCTTAGCCTAAGCTAAGGTCCGTATATAAGCCATGTATTAAGCCTAAGCCATCGGCATGCCGCACTCTGAACCCCCGCTCTAAGCTGTTCTTTTTTCTAACGTTATAACGTCAGGACCCTAAATTTGATATGGACCGGATTGCTTATAATCGTAACTGTTTGTCTTGTGCAACGGTGTCTAGGAATTCTGATCAACAGAAGAGCTATGATTAAATTAAAAATTTTTCAAACTTGACAATTCATTGTCGCTTAAAAAGTTATGACGCTGTCTGTAGTCTGTAGACAATTGTAGGTCACCTCAGGAAAGGATAGAGACCCTCGGGGGGTACTACTGTAAATAGTAGACGGCCCCCACGAGGACCTCTACGCCCCCAGCCGGCGACCTGGTTTGGCCAATTTTCATCCTATTTTTGCCAGTTTTTGCTACAAATTTTCGCACGGCTCGGGCGCGGGGTGCGGCCCATCAGTCAAGGGGATAGGGTCGTACTCTCAGTGGAATCGACCAGGGCCTCATAAGGGATCTGAGGCCTCAGGGCGAATGAAGGCGCGACATATACACAGTTTCTGAAAAGTTTATGACTTTGGAAAACCTAGGAAAATACGTATTTTACTCTGAATTTTGTTCACATTATTTTTTTGGATTCCACAGTGATCGTAGCGATATTGAAATTCAATCTATTGTACATACAAAAAATCCAAGCCGCAATAAAAGCAAAGCGTTATAGAGTAAAATTTAGTCAGAATAGTTCGAATATTGTGGGTCTGGAACGTCTCAAACTATGGATACTATGTAGCACACACAACACGTCTTCAATGTTTTGTTACTATATACATTTTAGGTATTAACCTACAAGTCATCAAATGTATGGCTAGTTACTTGGTGTTCTAAACTTATCCACTGGACCAGGTTCAAGCATAGCTTATTTTAATTTTTAAAAGACTAAGTTTCTTACAACTATTTGTTAGAGATATTAATCTCAAACAAGAAATCATTATTGTGAAGCCACTCCCTGGGCGTGAATATGGTTCGTGGTCATTTAAAAATTTCGAATTTTGACTTCGGAAACTTATTGCGGGCTCTCACCTTTAAACGAGTGTGTATATGGTTTTATGCCTTTTCAGGATTTTCAAAGATTTTACTTCAACTAGCTCGATTTCAGAGAAGGTAATCTGCCTTCACTTGCTAAATTATGTATTGCTGTCAGGGCACTTATATAATTCTTTAATACCTCAGTATAGTGCATGTGCATTTACATAATTTTGCTAGTGCACGTTAAATGCAATTTTACATTAATTTACGTGGAATATATATAGTCGTTCGAAAACACTGCCAAAATCATAATATTTTAGCCGCATTTTAGCCGCACCGCCAAATTTTAGCCTGTTCACCACGAAAGGCACAAACGTTCTATTTCTTATTAGAAATTTACTGTCTACTGTTTATCTGTTACTTTGGTTACAAACATAGTTACAGAAGACCGATAGTCTCTAAGGAGCTGCAAACGGTGCGTTGCTTGTAAAACAAGTTGGAGACGAATGATTGTCTGTAACTGCATTCAATAACGACGTTGTATTTTTACCCGGTTACAGGCGACCTATTATCTGAGCATAAGTTAACAGACGACCCTTCCTAAAAAACTTTCGAGTTAGGCGCATTATTATGTGAATTGCACACATTGAAAACCCCATTATTATCCAATCCTGTAACTTAAGTAAACAACCGCCGCAATAACTCTTCATATGAAGCTGCATACTCCCGTCGCTTTACGAAATGACCCCAATTTGGCCCATAAATTTTCATTCGTTATTTACATGGGACCGTTTTCATGTAATGGTTTAATGGTCCCATTTAAAACACTTTTGGGCTGTAATCCTTTATCCAAGGGTAACTTGTTTAAATGCTTTAAATAAAGTAAAATAAATCAATTTCTCTACACTACGAGCTTGGTTAGACATAAATATCCACACCCTTTGCCGAGAAACAGCCAAATACTGTTTTGTCGTACCCCATTTTATTCCGATCAGTCCATTTTCGGCCATATTTACCGGTCGATGGAAGGAGTTCGAATCCGGCTGGGTGATTTTGAAATTAATGCCACAAGTCATGGAATTTGCATTATGAATGTTTTCAAGGTTGTTGAAAACAATGAGAAGGCTTGTTCAAATGTATCTGGCTTGTATGCAATTTTACCGCTCGCTATGAACGTGTGGATTGATTCACCTTCTAGTATACGGATATAAGGTTTGGTGGATCTGTGTTGCTGAGAATAATCAACTGTGCTTCAGTGGGAACAGTGAATAGTATGTATCTAAGCTTAGGCGGGGTTCTACGGGATTATAAGGTGATTTAACCCGTTGAACACGATGGTTTCATTGTTTCAACACCATATTTACCGTATTATTAACGCTTTTGGACTTTTCCAAATTTTGGTAAATTTTGGCACCACAAATAGTCAAATTTCGGCACATTATCAACATAGACGTATGTATGTCAATAGAACATATCTATAGGTTTTCGGGGTTGCTAATTACGATAAAAGCAACTGTATTTGCGTGGTATGCATCAAATAAGGCAAGTATTAAGAGCCTTACTACGTAAAATCGCTTTTAACATTATATTTTTCTTAAAATTTGCGATTTACAAATTTAGAAAGTTTTTGTCTTTTTGGTCATTGCAAGAAGAAATAAAGAGTTCTTCGGTTTCGATACGTGACTAAAGTGACCGTAGGATTGTCAATAAATTATTGCCGGTGTATAATTGCTATCATGAGACGTTACGTGGGCTTCGCAACTTGTATTTTGAATGACAAAATCGTCAATAAGGGCACAGTAGCCACATTCAGTCCGATTGTCGTCGCCTTGCGAGCTACTAGTTTATTCTTTGCAGTTTGAATTACGTGAAGGCAGTAATTTTTCCCTAAACAAATTGACGGGCTAACAGAAACGCATTGGAGGACTGTTACTTATGTATCCAAGAATTTCCAATTTCATATTCAGATGTGTATATTTTCTAGCTTCTCAGAGCCAAAGCACTTTTGACATTGGAATGCCCCAATTTATACAATTATTCACCTGCTTGGACAAAAAATTTGCTTAACGAACGGACAGTTTACGTAACAAACCTGGCGTGCGTTTTTAAGCGGAGAGAAGCGAAGTGTTTTCGTTTTCATTAAAGGGTGACAAATCGGCACCGTCTAAACGTCCGTGCGTCTATCCGTTGAACTCTTCAAGAGCTACTGGGCGAGTTTAAAAAAACTCTTTGTTTGAAAAGCCTAATATCGGACAGGCGTAAGACATATATATTTTGTCAAAATTTACTTTAGTTAATTAGTAATTACCTAATTAGTTAAGCGTGTTAGCCTATTTTTAGCATTTTCAAACAAAAATGGCATATTTTTTAATAAATAATTAGTGTAAAGCTATTATTTTGGTGCATATTCTAAATCTCGCCGTGGTGACTGTGAATCTGGTGCTTATTTACTATTCGAGGAAGTTAAGAACCGGCTAATTATTTAATTAATTAGTTAATTACTAATTGTTAATTGGCTAATTTTTTGAAAATTTTCAAAGTGCTCCAAAATTAAAATATAGTGCACCGGTTTGTTTTCTATGTCGCTGATCACGAATATGACATTTCTAAAGCTTTAAAACGTGGCCGTATATGCTAATTAGTTGCATAATTAACTAGCTAATTTTATGCAAATTTTAAAATCACTTCAAAATTGTTAATTTGTTGCGCGCGGGGGTTTTTGATGTCTCTGATTATGAATATGTGGCTTTTTAAATCTCTATGATTTTATCATGGGTACTAATCTTGTAATTAATTAGCTAATTAGTTGATGTTACTAATTAGATAATTTTTAGATAACGAGCTTTTTGTATGGTGGATTAGACATCTAAAATGTGATACTTAGTATAAATTGATTAAATAGTTAGTTGAAACATATGTACACACAAATAAGATACCAAATACTTTGTCTGTTGCTCCGTTCACTTTTTGTAATTTATTACGTTTATTAGTTTCTAATTTGTTGTGACATTAGCGTGCAGCCACTATTTATTCCGTTACAGCTACAGTGCTAAGATATTATTCCTCGTTACACCAATGTGCGGCAACGTTTGTTGTTGCCACACTTAGCGTGCGACTTTAAACATTGTTGTTACATACATTGTTGTTACATACATACATCAGCCGTTATAGTCCCTACAAGCGTCGTTCAAACTTGTTACCTGCTGCACAAAGCTTGTAGCGGCAGATAACATGGTCATTACAATCTAACGACAAATGTGCGATTCTTGCGTAACATATGCAGAACGCATTTTAATGTGAACTGCTTATTACAGAAGTTCGTTATGGACACAGTGCGATAATTATTAACTATCATAATTGTTCGATTATTTGCTACGACTTGTTCGAGGGAAAGAGCGCGTTGATAAGCTTCAGAAAAGACAATCTTAAACCCCAATGTGTGTCGTTTAAAACTAATATGACAGTTGGCATTTGATTAAATGTATAAAAAGCCAAAAACCACCATAATTCATGACCAGTATATGTGGCATATTTGGCATATTTTAGATCACCGAGACATAACGCCGCAATATCCACATAGCAGTCAGCATTTAATTCCAACTCCATCATCGCAAATCTATTCCACATTTCTCAAAAATCAACTAGCTGCCGATAAATTCCAATATTTTGGTGGTCAAGGGCATATATCAGGCGAACGAACACATGTTTCTAGCGATCTAAACTCAAGAAACAACAATCTCCAACATGATGCATCTAGTCCGTCACGTCTTTCACATTCATTGTATATTAATGGTAAAATGGTTTCACCAACTAGCCGAACAGATTCTCAATTTCAAGGTCCTCCCGGGGAAACACAATCTCATCCAGGTTATATCATAACGGAACACTATTATCCTGAAGACGGTAAGTAATCTTTAAAATTTGTCGTTATAAAAAAGACAATATTAGTAGGTACTGTGCTTGTCATATTAGCATAACGTGTTGTGAAGTGAAAGTTGCATGTTCCACCTACCACCTACGTTACATATAAAGTATATATTTAGCGATCTAAATATGCACCACAATGCCCAAGTTATAACGGTTTGCACCATTGTATGATTAACTTTCTGTAGCAATTTTGTTGGAATATTCCAGTTTTGGGTCAATTTATAATTCCGGTAAAAGACTTTATATACATATATGCTAAGAGGGAAGTAAGGGGTAATCCGCCTGAGGCTCCGACCTTCCCCCGTGTCCCCAGAGTCCTCCTCTACCCCCTGACGAAGCAGAACCCCCTGCGACTTGGAGCCTCGTTAAATATATGCTTTGATATGTCTCGTAAGTGAATGACAGGGAGTCATGCAACAATTCAATTTATGGTAGATGCTACTTCCACAAACGTAAAAACGGTTGTGTTGTCGGAAAAGAAATCGCAATCAGGTGGGTTGGAATTTGTCGGGTTTCGTGTCGAAGCTGGTCATTCTCCGTAATATATTTTTGGGTAGGGTTACCCTGGTCAACTGTGCCAACAAGATTGAACGGCTAGCATCTGCAATTTATGTGGATTGCAGCCCGGTCGTGCAGCCAGGCCAATAATCGATAAAGTACTGACTAGAAACCCACACCAATTCCAATTCCAATATTCCAATTTTTTGATAGCCGGTTATCGGTTTATTACCCCTCGAATCGACAAGGATTTCCGCGTTTATAACTTCTTACGAATTTCCATGGAACTTCCCATATAGGCTTCTTGATTCTCTAAGTGAATCCATAACCAAGTAACATCTGTAAGACGATCTCTGCCCCTACTTTGCGTGCGGGACATGAGGAAAGCCTGTTCGCACCTTTTCGTTTCTACGAAATCACTCGATTGGGAGCGTTGTAACCGTTCCCTCCTGTTTCAGGAACAATTCCGGTAGGAGTTTTATACATCATCGTGTAGCTTAAGGATTCCAACGAGCCACGGCTGGTCTTCATCCTCTAAGCCGTTCACCTGCTGTGACGTGCCCCCAATAGTATATGTCATTTCCTATTGTATACTATAGAAGTTCACATATACTTTTCTTTCATTTTGTGAAATAGTATTATTTTATCACAGCCCTAAATATTGGCGTGCAACCTCTTATCCGACTCGTCTGTTCTTGGCAAACACAACGATGTGCGGCGCTTCTCGATCTGACCATCCGCCAAAGTGCTGCTCAAAATCATCTAGGTCTAATAGTGGGCACGAAATTCCGAAAAATTTAATCGCAGTTCGAAAGTTTGCATGACACCCCTCATTGTGTTCACCTTGTCGAGACAACTATATCAGGCGGGTCTCGGACACCTTCCCGTTAGCTAGGGCCAACCGGAACTAGTGCCCCAACCTTCGACAAAACTCTCTCTAGTACACTATTTTAGTATTTTCTAAATTCTACCTGTAGGAATCTAAATTTTTCTAAGTTCTACCTCATCTAAATCGCCTTTTTATGGCAAGTTCAATGATCGCCTTTGTTTCGGCCAGCTGTTAACGCAGGAGAGGTCAGCTAAATCTCCCCAGTGGGATAAGACCCAATATTACGTCCTTCTCATTTGTGTTTGGAATCAATCGAGCCCATTGTTCGTCCTGGAACCGAATTTAACCCAACCAGTTGAAATTGCCTCGGGAAGCCCTTGCCCCCAGACCCTTCCCATGCACCGTTCTTTTCGTTTTCTTTCGCTCTTTTCTCTCTTTAATCGACCTTTTCAGTCGTTCTGTTGGTTGCTGGTCGTGTCGCTTTGCTTTCCGTTGTCTCGTTGTTGTCTCGCTCTGTGTGTTTATTTCTTTCTTGCTCTCTTTTCTTTCTCTTTGGCTGTCTGCATTCTTTATCTCTCTTTCCTCTCCTTTCTTTCCCTCTCGTTTGTCTCTTCTCTTTGCCTTTAAGTTTTAATTAGTACTATTAGAAATTATTAGTAATATTAATAATTAATATAAAATATATATAAGTTATGAAATAAAACAAAAGAGGCTCAGACATATACATTTCCGTAAATAAAATATAGAAATATATATAGAATAAAAACAAACTCCTCGCTAAATTCGTAAGTTTTGCGAATTTAGCAATACATAGGTATGTAGGTACATAGCGAGACAAGGGGGGGGGGGGGGAAGGTTTGGAGCCTCACCGTGGCCTCGGTGGGTCCCAGGCGGGTGTGCCCTTCTGGCGGATATTTCCCCAGGGGTACCTTGCCCAGGTTTTCCAAGGAGGTTCCCGTCCAGCGGCGCGATCCCTTGGGCATGCCCGTGGAACAGCCGCGGACCTATGAAAATTCAAAGTTAGAATAAATACAAACACTCAGACCGATTGTACATGTAATGTATGTACGTCGGGACGTGGTATTGATAGCTTGATACTTGGAATTCAGCGGCATGAGCGTTTTGATAGACCATCAATTTGAACCACTAGACAAAAAGATAAACGTGCAATGTTTGCACGTTCCCGCGTGCAGTTCATAGGGAAATAAATTTAAAACTAGGTCGGTGTTCATAGTTGGGAGTGGGTATAAACTGTATATATTCTGAGAATGAATATTGATAATTAATATTTTATCTATAATTATTAATAGTTTTAACCATGATTGCGCCCACAAAGTGTTGCTCAAAGAATCAAGACCGTCTGGCTTTCAGGTGTAACCAGACGGTTTAAAACTGAGGAAACATTGGCCGAAATTTCCACCTTCGCCCCAATTTGGCAGATGGTTCCCCATTGTTTTCTGACTCTTCCAAATGAGGTTTCCGGTTTACTGTAGGCGAATTTGTCCAACTTTTCTGATTGGTGATTGCAACAAATTTTAAAAATAAGGAGCGACGACAACCCGCTTTTAATTGGAGCACGCCAAAATCGCTATCTTACGATATGGGTGAAAATTTCGAGGTCGGACGTGACGTCCGAATTATTCGAATCAGTTTGACTTCGACAACACGGAGTTCGGTCGACTTTACTAACCGGCTCCGTGGTCATAGCTAGTAGTATTCGTCGACATGCTTTTGTTTCGTTTCTCGGAAAGATTTCTCGATCGATGGACGTTTAGAGAGGAATCCACGTCGGTGTCCAGTGCCACGTGAACGGGTAGTAGCTGGTGCTCCCGCCGTGATCAAAGTGTAAGTATAGGAAAGGGAAGTTAGGATAGATTGAAAGGGGTTTAATTTTCCCGAGGTTAGGAACGTAGAGGTCAATTATTTGCAAACACTATCTACAAAAATAGACGAGTTTGATCGTAGCAATTATCTGGCCATTCAGTTGACTTCTTCGTCCGCCGTACGGCTTTCCCTTCTGATTGAAAAACTGCTACACCAATTAAATTGGAATAACCAACGTCTTTACTGGGGTTCTTGTGCGAATTTTGGTTAAGCAAATTTTGTTCGAAGTCTCTCTGATTCCCCGTCATCATAGGTAGGTATTATCTAACAAATAAACTATTTGGATGCTACAGATCCAATTTTCATGCTTATTCAGCTGAGTTAGGGTTTTGGAGAATTTTTATTGAGCGGATCACGGTTAGAAGTTTTATTGGAAACGAATCTAAGTCGGGAAACTTGCTATTGGAATCAGTGGGGTTTCGAAATACGTGTAAAATTTGTCAGCTTTAGTTGACTGTTCGGGCTCGAAAGGATTGTGTTCTTCGGTAGACGCGTTAGCCTTGCGGGCCCCACTCTACCGCAGGCGGGTAGGTTAAATTGGTCTGTCGAAACTGAGCTAAGAAAATTTGGGGACCAAGGCCCGGCTCTTGAGCCGAGGCGTGGCCTGGTGCCAGGGCTACTATGGAAACTTCTAGGACCAGGTGAACTTGAGGTCATTAGATACGCGTTTTAATCAAAGGGTTCACGATCTGGATTAGCACTGGTTCACGAAAAGGCTTTGCTTCTCGCCTGTGTTTTGACTTTTGTTGTATGATAACTTGCATTTAATCGTTGATTCCGTACATTAATTTTATTTAAATTCAGGTTTTTGGAAATTATTTCCTAACTCGTAGGCCAAACCCGACTCAAATAAACCATAGAGGATGATACCGACCAGAGGACCAGTTTATCGCGTCGCCGCCTTCCTTACAAATCATGCTGGGTTCATGCAGTATTTTTACAGCTATACATGGAAAACAGGAAATCTGCGATAACTTACCAGAAACCGCATTCTAATATTGCGGTTTAAAAATGCACTTAGGATCTACGTATAAGCCTCAGTCGATTTTAAAGCGTTGACATTACGTTAAAATGTCGCTCCCGGGGTGACTCCGATTTTCACCATAGATTCAGGCGCCCCATTCATTTTTGGGATCATCAATGCATTTGGACACCAGCCAATATTTTATAAGAGCCCATAACGGGTACCACTATCATCGTCGAAACAGCTGAAGCAAATCTCTAGATTAAACACGGAATAGATCGTAGGCACAGGGTTTGGCTCGTATTGCTTGTTCTTTTTATCGGGACTGTGTGCACGAAAATTTCCTTAGGACGTCAAATCTTATTAGAGCTACTAAAATTGGTAGGACCCGTCGGTTGGATGTAAACCCGCGCACCTCTTTGAGCCGCGTTTACGTCGGATTACTAATATCTTAGGACCGTCATGATCACCTTAGGTGGATTCGCTTCTTCAATAACACCTCTCGAGCAGAGGCTCGACGCCTTACACTTGTAGAATAGCTGAGTAACCGGGTTCTTTAGATATCGCGGTCGACAGTACTAGTAGGATCGCGAAAATAACCAGGATTCCTCTAGCACTTATCATGGAATTGCAAATACCGAATGGGAAATCACAGCAGTACAAAGAATTCGCGACCAATAAACTTGGGTGTACAACGATCCCAAATAAGGACTAGAGCGTGTCAATGTCAAATTTGGGGACAAAACACGAGCTGTAGTATCCGCTCCCACCTCTGAAATTAGTTCGGATCAGAGAATAGTTTTTCCTCAGACCCGACTAGAGCAAAACCTTCAAGCTTTATCAGATGGTCGCTTACTCTTCCAATTTTATTTTACTTCGGCATTGTGATCCATTAGGTCGTATATACTTTCAGATTCGAGATTCAGATATATGCATTGGGTTTCAGCTTTGCGTTCAGATTTCTCTCATTCTCTCTCTGTCATCTTGGGTATTTTGCTAGGACAATGACAGAGGTCCACCAACGCGTTTATCCCTTGAACGCCTCAAGGAAATGTCAAAATTATCTGCGTTCGAGAGAACACAACAAAGTGAAAGTTGCACTGCATTGCAACAACGTACAACACACAAGCAGCAACACAGTGATAAAACACTGCATCGGGGATCGGAGATGAAAAAGGGGGAAGGCAAAGAAAGACAAAGATTGGGTCTGGATGTCGGACCCTACTTGCCGGTTCATTGTAGGTCCCGTTCGGTAGGATATTAAGAATAAAATTTGGTACGTTAGGTCCGAAATAAGGTTTAATGGAAGTAATCAAGATATAAGCGAACATATGATTTTAAACCATGTTCAGGTTAGGCCCGTACTCGACCCGAAGGTAGGACTTTTATTATGAATTACGACCAAAACTACGCTAAAAGTTCGCCTAAGCTCAGTGGTACTCAGTATTGGCCTTTATTAAGCGATCTGAAATGGCTGAAACGCGCCCCACCTTAAATATATCATTTTGGACCAACTTTAGGCACATGTATGTAAACCACCCAACATAGGAGGAATGCCCCTCCAGGATTGTTGGATAGCCCAAGGGCTAGACTATCTCCGTAGGTAATTAGCTCGGGAGAACCGGCAGTAGCCGCCTGGAATAACATCTCTAAACTTGGTACAAATTTCCCCGCCCCCCTCCCCTTGAGCACACAGTTTGAATCCTATTTAGACAGTTTTTGTTCTAGCACTGTAAGTAGTAGATATGTTCCCCAGGTCTGAACTTACAGTCCGTTACTTGGACTACCCCAATGACAATTCAACTTTGGGAAATTAGTTGTACTTGCTAGGATATACTGTCGTGAACTTGACAATGAGCCTCGCTCTTCTCTGACAGTAAAATTCGGTACCAATCTTAAGCTCTCATAGCTAAACTGTCACGGAGTGTTCCTCTAGACTTTCTAGATAGTCCAATAAGTGGACTGTCACGGTGAGTAAGTGGTCTTGGAAAATCGATCATCAATTTCTAAAATTTCGCTTACAATGTACGCACAAATCGTCCTGTTTTAATGTGCCCTCATCATGTTGTAGGCTACTATTGCAACCCTTTATACTCCGATCGGTCTGGGAACACCCTCAGGCCATCGGAAAAAGTGATGCTGACGATGTGAAAGCCTGCTGGCCATTCGTATCATTCATCCGCTCCCAGTCACCCATAGTTAGTTACTTTACAGACTCTTAACTTTACGTAGGCCCATAATAATACAGAACACGCGCAACTGCCCTTAGGCTAGGCTAAATGTACGATATCATGAACCATATGGATAACCCTTAATCTATTGGCATGGGGATGCCCCAACCCGCCCAAAAAATGGTCGCACTTTGACGTCCAGTGATAATTGGGTTGCATTTGCAATCGAGTAGTCACTTGCTTGTAAATAAGGAAGCCGAGGAATCTCAAACATACATTGTCCACTACTCGTGGGAAATAGTGGTATCCGCCACTGATTTTAATTCTGCACTGTTATTCCTGTCAAAAAATAGATTAACCCAGGTTCTTCTTAGCCTATCGATCCAGGAAAGGTCCCGGGTCGTCAAAAAGTCATATCGCTGGTGGGAATAAGTATCGTTTGAGCCTGCATGCACGTCTCTGTGTCCAATCTATAAACATTCCGAGCAATCTCAATTTTACGTGTGTTGCTACGTTGTTGTCTAAATGGCCCATTTCTTTGCACTAAAGCTCATAAGTCGAGTATCCCGCGCTGAGAAAGTTCCAACAGAAAGGCGTTGAGTGAATTAGCCTGGGGATACGTTCAGGCCATACAAAAAGCTGTAACGTCAGTTGAATGGAACCGTCATTGACTACCGAGCATTTTCAGCGTCACGCACAATTAAATATCCAGCAAAACCTTCAGTTTGGTTGAGTCATTGCTTTCATTAAGTACTGGTCACCCCGACTAACACAAGATTTCCTTAAGGACGGGATAGCCCAGTGACTGGGAATTTTCCCAGTCACGCGAAAATATGAAGTTACGCTTTAGAAAATGAAACGCCTTCTTTGGGCCTATATTTCCTTATAATATGATAGGTTGCTCATTAGCTTAATCGCGACTTTACTTGGGTTACGCGCTGCAAGCTGCAACGATATCCCTGATCAATTAAAATAGGAAAGATTAAGCTAGAAATTAGGATCAATCAAGACTAATATTTCCGGGGTTAAGCCCTGGTAGCTTCAAAATATTTATCGGTTTTGTCGCGTTTCGTCCATCGGCCCGACGGCCGGGAAAACGAAACTATCGAAGGTGTTCGATCCTTCGCCGTCAATTTGATTAGGACATAAAATTATATCATAGGGTTTAGAGAAAATTCTCGGTCTGTGTAGCGTGGCTTGAGAATATTAAATCTTGATCTCTGCCTCGCCCCTTTTTTAGAACGTTAGGAAACCCGATAAAAGAGAAAAAGAGGAGGCACCGGCCTCTCAGCCGAGCTTCTAGATCTCTAAACTCTCAGGATGCGAGCTTCTAGCTCCCAGTAAATGAACTCACCACGATACAGGCTCACGCGAGTGTCGCTATCCACCCTTCTACCGCGATCTACCGTGGTACGAACCCCTAGTCTTACTTTTGTCATTAAACTCGAGCTAGCGATAAGCAATATCAACTTCCCCCGTTTCGGCTAGTACACAAATAGTGAGTAAATGAGGATAACTAGACTTATAGGAAGAATAAATAAGTGAAAGCCCCCAGTATAAAATCAGCCAAAATAGGAGAAATCTAGAAAGGGCGAGGGTATGTTTCGAGCGCCGGCTCGAGGGAAATGTTCACCACGGAGACGGCGTAGCGAAGGGTTTGTGGTTCAGCGGATCAGCAACCGCCGCGGTGAATTCCAGGGCGACTTAAAAACCGTCTATCGCGTATCCCCAAGTGTAAATCCAAGCAGATATCTAGTTGTCAAGGGGTTGAAGCATTCGATTGACCACGATTGATCCACGAAGGACGTCCGTAGTTGCTCAGTCCCGACGTTCCTCAATCCCTTAACCCAGTAGTCCCGATACATGGCACCCCCATAACCGGTTACCTGTTGTGTACGTAGTTGAATGACTGATGTACGCAACTCTTTGTCAATTGATCTCCTGCAAAATAGTCAAGTGGCTCATATACAAGATAAATTCTTCCCGAGAAAGACTAAACTCAGTTATGCTGGATCGAAACTTAACCATGGGTATAGCTGAAAACGTGCCAGAGTTTTGGTCTTTGTCCACCGGTATCACACAAGAGGCCTGTCTTTTTCCTCTTACGGATGCCCCCCCACCTCGAAGATACCAATCGAGGAGAACGAAGGCAACACTCTACCTTTGGTTTACGCCAAACGGCAAATGATCAAATTTCCCAGGTCAACACATAGCCTGGCATAGTGGCCAAACTTTCTTTTAAGACTTATAGGTCGGAGACATGCTCCGACCGGTCAAAAATTGCTATACGATCTGAAAAAGATCGAATACGGATGTTGGCAAAGCAAAGCGGCCGAGTAATTAACTTTTAGGCAAAATATCACCACTTACAACTACGCTCCAAAGCCATCCCCAAGACAAATTTGCGTAGATACAGCTTTGCAAATCGACATATTGCTATGTGGAACAATCTCCAGGCCAGCGTTGTCTATGCCCCCTCTCTGAAAACATTTAAGGCGAGAATGCACCAATCTATTTTTCGATGATTCTGGCTTGTGTGCTGCCCCTTCTTAAACGATTTCAGGACAAGAATAGCGGGAACCTTCATGTTGGTTCCGTCGACTCCACCATGGAATGATGAAAAACAACGCTAATGAACACAAGTCTGGAAACATCCATGGTCGGAAGGTAGATTTATAAGGTAGATTTATATCAAGTTCACGGGGTATTAAGCTTTAACACTGTCCCATATTACTCTTTAAATCGCTTCCGCCACAAAAGGGTTTGTTTGTAGAAAGGAAATTTGGAGGAATTCCTGTTTATCTACACGTGCATGCAGAGGCGTGTCACCACAGCAAGACGTAACCGAACCAAGTACAACACGATTGCCAAACCCTTACTTGAAGGCCGAACCCTGCAATGTTTCAAGCACAGAAATGTCAAAGCAAGACAAAAGACTACAAAGCTTGAAAACATAAGCTGTTAACAATTATGCTTAAACATCCAAAACCGCAATACCTTTTTCCGACCCTTGATACTATGCTTATGCTAGACGTGTAATTTGTTAAATCATTGCAGTATTACAGTATCATCATTACAATGTTTGGTATAACCAAGAGCTGATGATATTTATTTGATTAACAAGTGCACTGACTATTTTATTGAAGGTTTTGTTAAGTTTAGAAGCATGTCGCAGTGCAATTTGACATTCCCTACGCACAAAATGTAGTGGGAGAAGTGATCGCCACAAAATGCAGGGAGGCATTTGTCACGCTGATGAAATACAGGGAGACAGATAAACGCTGTTCCCCAATAAAGTACAAGAAAAACAATGCGAAACACAACAGCTACTTCTCTTTAGGTTGAATATGAATAAGTTGAAGAGTGTCATAATCTTCAGCAAAATGTCATGATCATCGCTTAGCAAAAAGATTTATATAAAGTCTGCGAAAATATTCAAAAAATACGATTTACAAGTTAAAATTATTTTTGATCTCAATTTATTGCCATGACAGTTGTGGTTAGTACCTTCCCATGACGCTAATTTCCTGAATTTGGAAACAGAAGGGATAGTTAATAACTAGTAGCTTGTCTCGCCACCAAAGTAGTGAATTCTGAGTAATTCAAGGAGATGTGCCAGCTATATTGGGCATCAATTTACAAAATGAGCCGAATATCATCCATGTTGCATAGTTCATTCCATAGTTGGATACACCCGCTTATTGCGTATTAGAATACACGAAAACAACAATATCTCCGCGTATTCTGGGTCTCATAGGGCCTTTTAAACCCTTCTGACCCGAATCCTACATCCACAGAACGGTGCAGCCAAGTATTATACACAGTTTTACAGTACTCACCAAAAATGAGTGCTGTTCGTTCGATGTTCGCTTGAAGTTCGTTCGCCTTGCTCTCCAAAATGAGCGTAATTTGGCGTTACCTGCATCACCTAACGCCATATAGCGCACAACATGTTTTATCAGGAGTCTTTCCGACACGACCCGCCCATGCTGGCCCAGCTTTCGGGGGAAAAACTGGAAATGATTTTCACCTCTATCTTAAGGAACACATATTTCGAATGATCTGTCGAAGTTGAGTTAAGCGTGTCACCCCAAAAACCCAGGAAGGAACATCGTCGAAATTTACCACGCTATCCAGCGAGAATTCTTTACTAAGATCGTTTTGCTAACAACACTTCGAATTCAAACATACATTCTGAATTCTGAGTGACAAAAAAGAACTGTTACATTGCATGTGGTAAATGTGAGACCGTGAGTTTGTGGATTTTCTACGTTCTATAATTAACTCAAATTGCACCATTCCATAATCCTGCGTTGAAATCTATACTTGGAATTGGTAATTCGGTGCGAAACCTGATTCCAAATCCTTCCTAAAAACGGGTGATATACCATTTTCTATAGCATGCTAATAAATTAATAAATGGTTGGATATTTCATGGTGGTGTTAAAATATATTGAAATATTATATAGGTCATTAATTTTCCATTTATAAAAAGTTTCGGGTTGATTTATGTGATTTACTGAGAAATTACGATCATTCCCGTTTTAATACTTCGTTTTGATCGGTGAAACAAACAAAAACACTACAACTTACGAATCCAGACGCTGAGGAGTTACTAAACCACTGCGACTGCGTTCGTTCTCGCAAGGAACAGCAACGGGTACATCTGGAAGAAGCGAAACAAATTTCATTAGAGGGCTCTTTTGCAAACTTCGGGCAATTGCGACTGTTCACGATACAATACTAATTATACTATGAATTTTAATCAAATCTTAATATAGTATACGAGATAAGTACAAATTATACGTTTAGTAGATACAGATAATCAGTCATAGGTGCCCAAGGTCCTTCAGCTTGGGATGGAGTGGAGGGGTAGTAGTGGTGATCACGGTGGGAGTAACCAAAAATTTTCCCGTCTCCTCGATTTTTCCCCATAATATTCCTTTACAAGGTTTGTAATTGTGCTAATTATTGCTCTAATTTTCCGCAAATCTACAGCGCGTAGTGCGGGGATGTGCACGAATTATTTGCCAAAATTACCATTGCATGTATCCCGATGCAATTGACCTCGATCCATCAAGGGATTTATTGGCAGATGGATTTAGTTCTAACACTTAGAGAACAAACCTTTTATCGTGAAATAGGTGTCATCGGATATCAGTTTGTTATTTTGTTGTATCAGCTTGGTATATTAAAATTTTTAATAGGTGATGATATGTTTTCCGAAAAAGTCCAATTGTTAAGAATTGATCTAATCCAAATTCGACATGCTTACAGCGCAGGACCCACGGTCAAAGAACTGGAATCCAAGTTTACATATTTTCCGAAAAAGTCCAATTATTAGAATTCATTTAATACAATTTCGATGTGCTTACAGTGCAAGAGCCACCCTCGAAGATCTGGATTCCGATTTTGCATGTTTCTCAAAATGTCCCATTGTTAAGACAAATTCGATACTTTTGCAGTACAGGATCCACCATGCAAGAGCTGGACTCCGAGTATGTTTTCCGGAAACATCCAAGTATTAGGAATTGATTTAATTCAAACTCGATAGGTTTACAATACAAAACCCACCCTCAGCGAGCGGGACTTTGAGTTTATAAGTAATTATATATGCATTATAGAAACACATTTTTAATATCATCGCGGACGAAAACCTATCACTATCAGCTATTAATTTCCAGTGATTTGATACAATTTTAAAAAACCCTCACTATCAGATATTAATTTATAGTGATTTGATACAATTTAAAAAAACCCTCACTATTACATCGATATACATTACTGTAATCGATTCAATAAGTCCACACCACGCCAAGTTCTTGCCATGGCTAGTTAAACGAATCTAGCTGATTTTATACATCACAATAAATTTAATGGTACCAAACCGACATTGTAATACCAAAGTAGTGATTTAAGTTTAACACTACGAGCACCACTTTAAGCTGCAGCCCTACTAGAATTTGGTTATCCTAGTTTACATATATATGTAGAATCCTAGTATAATTTTAGCTTTTTCCTCTATCACTTTGCTTACATATATCAAAGAATTTTGGATATATCCAATAATTGTTCGGCTGTTTCAGTGGCTCGCTTAGACCGTAGTGTTTCTTCATAAACGAATCCAATGCTTCAGACGGACGATCGATCGCAACCATTGCAGGATCGATGTCACCTTCGGTCTATAAAAGCTTGCTTAATGTCAATGTTCTAAAATGCATCGCGGCAACACGGCGACTAAGAATCGAAAGGTTAATGAAACATTGCTTTAAATACAAACATCCACATCGCATAAATTTTCATCCCAAATTTTATACGATAAATTAATGGACATAAACCTTGACATCGGCTCGGCACCAGATTCAGGTTAGCGTTATAAACAAAGAAAAGACTCAATATAAATCTGATCATCATTAAGAAATGTGATTATAAAAGCATAGATTTCTAAACATTACGCAACGTAATGACAAGACTTCAATGGCTAAAAATTGTGTTTCGAACACATTCTTGATAATTTTGCGGATATGATAAACTACATGCTGAAATGCAACCGACACTCAATGCCCAGCCACTAATATCTGACTAAAAAGTTGCACCACAAAATATGTTCCGGAATCGCATAGCGCCCGTTAATACGAACCGTTTTCCCAAACGGCAAACTCAGGCTTTTGCGTTAATTAAAAAAATTTACATCAACTCGTTTCACAAATTAATAACAATAATGGTAATTTTGTAATCACATAACAAGACACAAGGAACTGCCCAGAAAGACTGAAACGTTTTTCAGGCTCCGCTATCTCCATCAAACCATTTTGTAACAATCTCAGTATAAAAGAGTCATCAGAAGTAACACACATACTCCCGAGTCGACACAATAGCTGCGCGTGAATTTAATCAATCCTGATGTTTTTAACGACCCCTGATCACAATTTTGATCATATAATAGGCACAATTTGAGAAAAAATATTGTTAACATAAACTTTTAAGCCATAGCATCATGTTAATTGTGACTCGGACAATGAAATAACCATATTGACCAAAACACGCTGAAACTAATAAATCATCTCAAGAGGCCCGGCCTGTATCCCACTTACACGAAGCACCATAGTATGTGATTTAGTTCAACAGCACGGGACCAATTCCAGTGCGAAAACAAACAAGACAAGTTGATAGATAATTGCTACAAGAAGTCGTAACGGCCAACAAGGGAACATTAATCAAGACAAGCTCTTATTTGGTTCCGGATGTTACACTATGTACCACAAGCATAGAGGATGCTCCGAACTGCTGTGTCCTACAAGACTACGGGTCTGACCAAGTACCAATCGGTTTTTTATTTAATGCTGAAAAACGATGCAAAGAAGATGTGGCGCAAAAAATGGAGCTGTCGGAAGGCAATTTGGGACAAATTAGTGTAACACCGAAGCGACCCTTGCGAAGCTACGACCAAAATTCTCTGTTAGAAACATGTGGAACGACTCCAAACGGTGTATAGTAGAAGCTGCACCGAAAGATATCCATAAGGTAAGCCCTAAGAATCCGAAAGTTCGGTGGTGCGTAGAAGACGATGAGCTGGTAAAAACCAGAAGAGAGTTGAAGACAGGGTGCCAAAACTAACTCCAAGCCACAGAGAAGGTGCGTGCCCAATTCAACAAGCTAGCAGAAACTTGAATAACTTAATCAAGAAGCAATAAGAGAATTGCCTGGCTTGATTTCGCGACAACGATAGGGCCGATAGAGATCATCTCGAAAGTCTTTCAAGCGATGCGGAAGACTGATGGCAACAAGTTTGTTCCATCGCATGCAAACAAACCGCTAGGCCACAATGGTAAAACCATCAAGACAAACATCACCAACGCAGAAGCATTCGGTAAAAAATACGCAGCCGTGTCTCAACTAAATATCTCATAAAATGAAACTACAGCGAAGCAACCAGGTTGAAACGCATCAAACTGACGTGCGATACCAATCAGAAGTGAACGATGACAACCAACAGACGAATGCCTACTGCCCATTCACACGAGAATGTCTGCATCCAACAAACAACCTTCATCCTGGAAAAGCGAAGGATGATTATAACATTTCGAACGAATTGATTAAGCGCCTTGGTGAGGAAGGTCAGGAACGACCGTTGCAATTGCATGCTAGCTGGATAAAGAAAGAAATACCATCAGATTGGAGACGTACAACTATCATACCCATAAAGAAGCCTCGAAAAGCAGCCAATCAGGCGTCGCCTAATAAGTTTAACGTCATGCGTTGCTAAACTCATGGAACGCTTAGTCCAAGAAATATTCTCCTACATCCTTGAAATGGGTAACCGGCTAAGTTAAAATCAGGCTAAAAACTTTACGGTCAACGGAGGACCAGTGCATACGGATAAGACAAGACATTTCCGACAGGCTTAACGAGAAGATATCAAAGAGAACGGAGATGGTAATGGTGGACTTCCAAAGGGGTATCGACACTGTATGGAAGTTTGGTCTATGTGAGAATTTGTTGGATATGGACATCTGCAGTGTTACGTGCAATGGATTAAACAGTTCCTGGGCGATCGATTGGGTAAAGTTAGATATTGCACGGCTAAAACCTGATTTCGAATGGTTGAGGACAGTGTCCGGCGAGCACGTTTCCTCTGCTTTGTTAACGAGATTGCCGAACAAATACCAGACGTGGTCAAAGTTAGCCTGTTTACGGACGACCTAAACCAGCATGAGGACATCGAGCAAGCTGGAGTGAAAATGCAACAGGCACTGGATGTCATAGAATAATGGTCAAGGAAATCGAAGATGTTAATTAACGTCAGCTAAACGGATGCACTTATCTTTATCAACGCAGTGAAACAAAGCAAATATCGCCCATGGTTACAGCTTAACGGTGTTGAAGTGGAATACAACCCAAACCCCAAAAATTTGGGCTTAGTGTATGACCACCGGTTAGCACTCACATAGATGTCATTGCGAAGAATGTGAAATAATGTATAACTACAACTTTGCAGGCCTTGCGGGGCAATTCATGGGGGAACAGCAAGGATGATATGTGTATGTGATATGTGTATGTTGCACGTGATAGTAGCGGCTGATTACTGTTTGGCTGCATTGGCTCCGTCTGCAACATCGTCGCAGATAAATACGCTGGAGACTGCACATAGTCTGGCTGCGAAAGTAAAAACCGAATATGCGAAGAATGCCCCAGCTGATGGAGTGCTAATTGAAACAGATTTATTGTCCCCCTAAATGCGCAGAGAACTATGTATCTGCACTTGTATATGAAAAGCCATAAAGAATTAGCCAGTTGTGCTACAATCTCACCATGGCATTGCAAGTGGGTACTTTATTCAATGACAGTTTGTATGAACCGGTGAGAATGAGAAACTCCGCGGAGCATCGTAAAGCAGCAGCGGGGTGTACGGTCGAACAGCGGCAAGACCATGCGTAGATATCTACACCGACGGCTCAGCGGTCATTCAACTGGTAATGGATGGAGTAGTGCTCTGCTAATCAATCGTATCAATGGTGAACAAATGCAACTAAAGGCGTCAGCAGGGAGCCTGAAATGTAGCAACATAGCAGAGCTTTTTGCAATCAACATTGCGCTATAGAAGGTTGTGAACCTCCTGAAATGCGGTAATAGCACAACTGCAGGGCGCGTCAGTCTCTTAACAAACTAAAAATCAGCGGTACAAAAGTTAGTAAATGGAGCAGGGCAACAAGAATTGGTGCAAACCATCCTTGCACTGATCCACAGAATAGTAGCCAATGGAAACACTTGTCTTACTGTACAACGAGCCCGAAGCCATCGCGGAGTTGATGAGAAAAGATGCGTTATCACATCGCAATGCTGGCTACAAAGCTCGACCAACGAAGCAGATGTATTGATTATAACACGGCCGTCATCTCAAGAAATTGCAATAATGAGTGGCTGAAGAAGGTGAAACAATCGCTGACACCAGAAAAATAGCGCCAACTGTACTTGAGAGCGGAATAAATGCGTACGAAACGACTTGAATCTCAAAAATTCCAACTTGCGGATACAGACCAGAACTGCATACTACAGATATTTCATCACTAGCCCACAACATGAGCCAGAGTCACCAACATGTGGAAAATGTAACGCGAAACATGAAGCAATGATGCACATCATGACAGAATGCCCCACACTGGACGTTATTACAAGACGCTTGTTTGGAAGTGACGATCCAATGGGTACACAAACCTGAAGGACAAGCTTAGTTACCTGCGACAAGCTGGCATCGACAGCCACCTATGATTTCCGTATTGCGGCGCCCAGAATACATCATCATCAGGACAAACTCAAAAATGCTCAAACTTATATATGACTATCCGATCAAAACAAGCGCAGATGAGTATTACAGCTGTACGTTCTAAGGGACGCGATAGAGTTCGAACTTCCTAAGAAATGACATTAATAATGTATATGAGCTAACGTTGCCGCGGAATATTCAAGCCAAACGTATAAATATCCACAACCGACTATACGTGTCTCGCCAGGACTTTATAATGGGTTAAGATAGCAGGAAGTGTCCAAAAACGTGTGTAAACTGTAACTAGTTCAAGTTACTGCTGGTTACATAAAGATATGCAGCAAACAGACTGTGAAATTGCAGGGTTATTTTTGTCTTTAGCGCAAGCATGGCTCGATGTGCTGCAAACAACATACTGGAAAGACTCGAAACGTTTTGTTCCAAATTTGCCAGGATTTTAAGATCGCAAACGGGGGCTAAATCTACCAAAAAAGCCTGTACCCAATAATAACTATGTACCTCATGTAAAACACGAAAAACGCCTTCTATTATTCAGTAGTCATAATATAACAGTAAGTTCAAAACAGAAGGCAAAAACAAAAACATCCAAATTGTCTGAAATACCAGTAAGTCCACTTGCGAAGACGATATTGATAAGTTGAAGTGACATAAAACGCTCGTTGGCTGAAGCACAAACACAACCTCGGTAGTGACGCAAACCTTTATATATCGCAATCACAGTACTTCGTAACTATTCACTAAACCTTCAACTAAAGCACAGTAAATATGTATATATATATACCAAATTTAATTACTGCTATATATATAAATAATGCAGTCAAGGCTCGTCCTATGGGCCTGAAATTCAAAAACGCTACAGTTTTATGGTTATAGCCCACCAGGACCACATTCAAATCGACTAAGTATGTAGCTAGCAACGTTCTTTTGGACGCGGCAATCTTCGCTGCGATGATTAGGTATCATTGTCTATTAAAGAGCTTAAACTACAAATACCATTGATAAATACTATTAGGGTTACCAGTAAAATATGATCGAACAACTGGCGTCCAAAACCTTGCCGTTGTAACGTGTAGTGAACGTAAAAGTCTAGTAAGCACAAAGGCCGAACGAGAACGGGCTTATTTTGCGCGTCGTATAGATACAATTCTTTGAAGCCGACTTTGGCATATCCGATCACAACACTTTGTTTTCTGCAAATAATAAGATCGAGTTCTATATATATAATAATAAAATATATAAATGCTATGACAACAACGCTGTTCATTTCAACGAATTAAGATTTCTTTTAATATAAATTGATGGAACCGCGCAACCTGACAAGAGTGAAAAAGTTAATCAGGTTACATTGTAAGTCATATTTAACTTCCGGTTGCGAAAACGGAATGCTCCCAATATCGTGCTTTGCTATATTTCCTGAAAATAAGTCTATGAATAGTGCTTGCAAGCGGTAGCTTATTACAATAAGTGTTTTCACACTCCCGCGTCCCTAATTATTTATTATTCCTTACCTAAAAGTACCTGCGGGGATGGTATTTTAAGTTAACATATACAAATTTATAAAAATTACACGGGCTGGGTAGTGCTTGAGGCAAAATTTTCACAAGATTCCACAAACGCAATACCCAGAATTGGTTAAGTTGTGACGCTAAGTTTAAGTTTCAAAGGTCCCAAACAAGTACTTTTAGTGATCAAATACACTGTTATGCAATTAAATTGAACTAGTTGTCTTAGAACATACATCGAAGCTCACACCATAAAAGCCGGGTAACGTCGCTTTGTTAATACGAGCTTAAAGGAAGCAATCCCTACAGAACTAAGACGAATTAATCTACGGTAAGCATAGTATGCTAATAAATTTTACAAAGAAATTGGCTGAGTTTAAAATTCGTTATATGTGACTGTGAAAAGAAATTGATTTTTACACTGTACATGATGTAAAAACGTGCGTTTGGACAACAACGGTACTAAAAACGTGGATATTTTAAACAATTTTGTGCCGAAAGACTATTTCCGGTAATATGTTTTTTGTCAATTGCCGGAACCGCAAAAGAACACGATTTTGGTTGTGTAACCGAAATTTTGGTTACTCCCGATATACATATATATATAATATATTGGTCGTGTGGCGCAGTTACTAAAGCGCAGGTCTCACAATAATTATCACTAGTAACTCTATCGAGATTGCAGAACGCAGTGAAGCATACAAAGGTAGAACTGGCAGACCGAAAACCCTAAGTGCAAGCAATCAATCTCCCAGGACGTCACAATAAAATTGGGAATTTTGTTTCGAGGAACCATGGTGGCGCCATGCTCCCCTACCAACGTAACCATATGTCACAGAGCAAAACAAACACCAACAATGAGTTTCCCATGCCCCTAGTGAAACTTTTCAGCCACCCAGGACGTCAAAACAAGTTTTAGAATTTTGAGTCGAGGAACCATGGGGGCGCCATACCCTAGTATCTTAAATCTCATAACTCCACAGCAGGAGCCTTAATCGAAAAACAAAAAAGAGGCATCGGCATTTATCATTTTATTATGACATAAAATCAACCAGAGAAAAAATCGAAAGTTAAGATAACAATAACCTTGTTTCCGTGAAGGGTACGGACTAAAATGGGGTAAAAAACCCTCGTTTTGACCTCTGACCCCGGAACCAGACCTCAAATCAAAAACGCTCGAAGACGTACACCGTAGATCAACGATGCCGGTTTGAATGAGCCTAAGATTATGAAAACCGGTTATACAAGTCGTTCCCGAGTTATGGCCGATCACACACATACACATGGAGTTTAAAATATTTCAGCCCTGCAAATTATAATCCAACATTGCTTAGCAAGTCAGTGAATGTCACCATGTCCAATTTCAAAAAAAATCTAGCTATCGCGATTTCGGATTAAAATTAAAAGACAAAATAAAAATTTGTGGCGCTATGCAATCGATATAGCTATCGAGCAACCACTAGCGCCGTATCCTGTACAAGGTTTGCGAGCGCTACATCAATAACAAATATATAAGTAAGTTTAGTCAATGTACGGACGCGACTATAATTTAATGTTATGGTATGAACTTCAGGAAATGATGAACACGACTCACGGATTGCGATTACTAGGTTGCCACCATATATACATTGTATGATCACTGTCATGCAGCTTATCAAAAGACGTTATAGGACGCTTCAGATCCTGTGCCTGGAAATTAAAAATATTCGACATTTAATACAGATTAAATAATGTTGACTTTGGCGTTGCCGTAGTTCCGTACGGTCACTGTATGACCTTTTCGGATATTTTTTGATCAATAATACATAAAGTCTTTGCAACATTACGTGACAATATTTAAGAATTATATACTATACATAATTAGCAAACCAGACTGCAATAATACGACAAATCGCGGATACATGGAAGCGATTTTTTTGATCATTGATATAATAGTTTTATTACTTGACAATTTGACACAGACAGAAGTAAATGATTTTTTAAACGGTTTAGTGGTATTATTGAAAATAAGATACTAGAAAAGTTTAGAATGCAACATCGAAAATTTTGAACAATATCCACAGCGCGTATTAAAGAGAGTGAACAGGAAAACCAGTTAAATTTGGTACAGATACAAAACTTACATGCATAGTGCATACTTACCATCGCAGACAGCTTTCCAAGTTCATCGACAATGCGAGTAATTATCGGGAATTTCTTGATACTAAACCAAAAATAATAGACAATAATAACTTGAATTACAAGGGGATAGAATGAGACTTTACGCTAATATTCTGAAATAAGCTTTATGATGTCGAAACTTCTTTAAAAGAAAAACAGTAAATAACGAAACTATAACTAAGTTAGCTTTACTGTAGTGTCCATATGAACAGCACGTTCTACATTGCTAAACATTTTCCTAATTTAAACAGGACAACGATACCACAATAATTTCACTATAAGCGCATAATTTAGCTATTTGAGTGGCTTGCATACTCAATTACCTATTTAATTTAGCTTACATGGGTCATTTCACGAAACCATGTATATACTTTTGAAAACCACTTTTTGAAGCCAAAATGAAACGTTTTCGAATGTAGTGTCTAGACCCCTTCCGATGTAAAGAACCCTGAATTTTTCGAATATCGAGGTCTCTATGCAAAACGAGCTACCTGAAACCTGCTACAGGGGTTGGAAAGGGCCCCCCTGGGGGTCAAATTTTAATCCGAAATAAGTCATTATTCTGTAGTGTTGACGGAGTGACACGCGAACCATGGTCTGTTTTTATGCAAGTCCATCCAAAATGGTCCTAGTCAAGCCATTTGGAGCACTTGTGACCTAAAATTGATGCTGCTAGGGCATTATTGGGGTTAAAATCGACCAATTTAGAACAAGCCTGTCGCAGAAGTTTTTCTAGCGCAACGGAGACAGCACCTACAGATACCATTTTATGCTCACAAACCAACCATGAGCGGGGGACGTCTGAGAAAAAATTTCAGGCAGATCCTTAGGCCTTGTAAAAATGGCACCCCGATATGTTGAGTCGGGGGGGGCTACACCTCAGGTCGGGGGGGGGGGGCTACACCTCAGGTCGGGGGGGGCTACACCTCAGGTCGGGGGGCTACACCTCAGGTCGGGGGGGGGGCTACAGCTTCCTACAACATGCAACGCGCCAAACTTTAGCTACTTCTATACATTCTAGATGTAAGCTGGTGTAAAACAAATACAATAGATCTATGACCAGTTTACATTTAAGTGATGATACCAAGGACAATGCGTGTAATAGATGTGCGGGCAGGCAGAAGGGTTTCCTAGCTGCCCAGTTAACAGCACGGCCCCATATCATAGTGCAATGATGATGAACTTATATACTAATATGATTCTTGCGACCTTCGGTTACTTTTATTATACATGCGGTCGGGGGGGGCTACAGGTCGGGGGGGGGGGCTACACGCCAGGTCGGGGGGGGGGCTACATTTTCATTAAAAATTTTTAATAGATGGGTCGATTCTAGTGGGGCTTTACTATGTTTATATCCTGCCTATTGTAAGACTGTATGCTAAATTTGGCTTTTTTAAATTTAAGTTTGGTCATGTCGGGGGGGGGCTACATTTTGCATACCCCATTTTTGGCATTTTATGACCTTCGACCTCATAATGAAATAACACATGGACAGACGCTGATATTCTTTTTTTTTCAATAACACCTGTACTGATTGCGATTACCGTTATATAGCATTTTTGGCGCCAGTGCACTTTTACGTTATTTACCAGCGTCTGAAAGCTGCCAGATTTGACCTTGGTCGGGGGGGCTACATGTCACGAAAAAAATTTTCGGAAGCTTGACGTCAGCTTCAGTGTCGATGCTTACTCCCAAGTTTTTCCGGAAAAATTAGCAAATACCAATGAATCACAGTGAAATGAAAAACACATATATGTATCACGTGCTAGCGATACGGCGAACGTTTATATTAGGACATGTGTTTTTGGCTTCATTTGACCAACCCGGGTTGAGGGCCTCTGGCTCCTGCTATGTTTGGGGTACAGAGGTCCACCATACCTCGTTATGATCGTCGGATATGCTATTACTACATCTCACAGCGACATTAAATTTCCTTACAAAAGACTGGTGGTATGGGCCAAAAAGTGCCGATGTAGCCCCCCCGACTAAAATGACATGGTTTCGTGAAATGACCCACATACTTTCTCATTAATTTAGCTTACATACTTTCTTATTAATTTAGCTTACATACTTTCTCATTTAGTGCGATATAATGTGTAACTTTACCTAAAAACTGTATATTACTAAACAAAATAAAATTTAAATCAACTTACAATCGCGCGTGCAACATTTCAGCTTCAATACGAGTGATTGGACGACTTTCGCCAAACACTAGACCCAACTCATAATCTATCTCCATTACGGACGTTGTATATGGCTACAATAATTTGTATTTTAAGTACAATATATAATTTATACACATAACTGTATTCCTTAAAATCTACGAAACAAAACTCAGTAATGCATGCATATCACAATTATGATTAAATATTGCGTTGCGCGAGCGTAGTCAAAGTTAAGAATTTTAAGTTTCACAGGGATCAATGGAACCAAGCCTGTAAATATGTTGCATATATAACAAAGTGTTTTCAAGTACCACAGTAGCTTTGTTTAACTGAAACGCTGTTCAAAATGTTTCGACAAAACAGCTAGGGCAGAAAAAAGATGTATCAAGCGTTGTTGGTTAGGGCCATATTAGGCAGCAGGTATGTTTAAGTCTGCGACAGTAATTATATTGGCGGTAGGCAATAGTGTATTTTACTTCTATTGACAGCGCGCATCTAATGTAGTTCGCTTGCAGGCAGTGAAGAAGTCTGTCTTTAATGTTCCAAAACTTTCAAAACCGGGATTAGCTCTGAGTGCGAAGCCAGGGGTACCCAAGCTGGGGTTAATCATCCTGGAATGTCATTTTCTCAGAAATTGTGATGTTCTAAGCTTCATTTTTTTCATAATTTATGGTTAACTTATACACAAATAATGATTGACTCGGATTAAAAGACATTGTGGCATAAAAAAGAAATTTTTGGAAATTTCACGGGAAAATGGTAACAGCACATTGGCGAAGTCAAAAATTTCGCGGTCCCCGGGGTCAACGTGTAAAAAATCTCGTGATCAATATCCAGGCGAGCCAAGTTGGGGTCCACCCCCCCTGGCGTCGGAGGCCCTTGATTAATCCTTAGACGACTGAGCTTTTTTATGTTACACCTAGACTGGGGAGTCTCCGAGGCCCCTTTTATTAAAGCTGCTTCGTGTCGCACATGTCCTGCTTACCGAAATACAGCTGTTCGTAGCTATGCTGTTACTTTTTAGGAATATTATCCGGATTTATAAATCTTTGAAAAGCTGTTCGAGGCAAAACAGGGTTAAAGACTCACAAGGGTCCAAAATTAGGTAGCATTTTATTATGATTTAGTATAAAAGTTACTTATCAACCAGACTTATTATATCCATTTCATGCTTTAATGAAATGTATGTATTCTGATTGAATTAAATTTAGTCCGAATCATTGTACATAAAAATTCCATTGGTAGATACATTTATCTGCTCGACAAGATAATGTGTTTTGAGCTCTTAATTTCTATGCTTATAACACTTACGCCACAGGCCGTAGTTGTCATCACTCGCGCACATTTTAAATAAATTCGATTAGTGGAGGAGACTACTACACCACATCAGTCGGCTGAATAATATAGAGGTTGAGAAATTTGCATACTCAGGAAACGTAAATGCAACGCCTCTCCAGATTAAGAGAGGAAGGCCTGCGAGGCCTCGGGCGCCATTACTATTGTGCTTAATCAAAACTGAAGTTTTAAAAATAGAAACCCATTGCCCTTGATAACTAGTTGTCCAGGAAGAACGGCTCTCTAGTCCATAGCGTTGCAAAATGACAAGCAAAAACTACAGAAAAACCTCAGTCCGGGAAACGTTGAAACGATACTACAAAAGCAATCACCGCACAGAAACATTAAACACGGAAACTACAAACTATAGCACTAAGATTTGTAATTATGTTTATTTTATGGTGCAACTAGTTAAACACTTGCGTGTTCGCCGAATATCTGACAAACGAACAAAACTGCATAAGTATAGTATCAGATGTTATGGAGATGTCAAATTTGCACTACTTGAATCCATTTCTGCAGCAAATAAAGGCATCCGCAACTATAACATATTTTCCGCTAACGTATGATGTGCTACTAATACTTTACACAAATCACGGCGAAAAGCTAAAGTCATGTTTTGTCGAATCCTGTCTTGACCCAGCACAACCCCTTGGGCCGATTTTTGCGACCTGAAGGAGTTGGCATCCGTTTTGCGTACAGCTAAAGGGCACAGATTTTACACTTTCGAACGAGCTATCGCGCAAGTCAATCCACGCAGCTGAGGTTGAGTTATGGACGGAGGCCTAAAAAACCAGAAACGAACACCGTCGAAAGTCATCATCCTGGCCAATAAGAATTTCCCGCCACGACCGTTCCACCCACTATATTCATAATTCAATATATGTCTTGAGAATACTACGCGCTTCTGCCGGCTAATTTCTAACAACCGTTAAATCAGACTAAAGGGGGTCGGCACAGACATTGAATACTTTTGTAATCAGTGAGCTGAACTTGGATCGTTTGGCAAGAGCTAGGTTGAAACACTACCTGCCAAACCATTTGGGGAAGTTTGATTCGTTAGGAAAAGTAGTGCACAAATATACAAGCTAACACAAAATAGAAACGGCCAAAGTAAAGCCTTAGACCTACAAATTGTGTCCCGAATCAATGCAAGTAAATTGAATCAGACTGTAATTTCAGAAATAACGTTAGTTCAAGTAACAAAATGCAGTCATTCTGCTACGGATTCTATAAAAAGACAAAATTCGGATATTACACTTTCGGGGGTAAACCGAGGTACAGAAACTATAAACCCCACTTCCTTTTCAAAAGATGTACTCCGCTGCTAAGAGCAACAATAACAGTAAAAATACGTAACCTACCACGGCATTTATGAGTGAAGAACCTGAATTCAGTGGTATATAGTTCTAATTATATAGAAATTTGACTATTTCTACACTGCGATTCACTTCCTTCAATATATGTGTATAGTACAATAACATACGCTTAGACTTTATCAGCTCGAAACAAAAATAGAATGCAATTATATACACAAAACACTCAAAATGACAATATATTAGATAAGTTTACTAGAAAAGTAACAAAAGAATTAAACCAGACAGTTAAGGCACCATACTGGTTATAAAAACAAAAATCTGTTTCATCACAAAGGTTAGTGATTCGAATCTTGACTATTTACAGTCAATGTTTTCAGTAAATAGTTTATTATCTACAGAACTACTTAGGTTATATATTGCAACATATCCATAGATTATTTTACGAGTCAAGTTACGGTTAACATATAATTCTTTATACATAAATACACCCATATTTGGCTGATCTACAATGCATTCCGCACTATCAAATGTACAAGAAAACGGCTGTAGCCAGGTTCTAGGCAACGAAAGTTTTTTTGAATTTCAGCAAAACCGAAGATAAATTCCACATACCAGTCCGGTTATGCAACAATACTTTCCGCTGCGCCTAAACGCACAATGCCTAATGATTTCAAATATCAATTGTGCGAGACTATACCACACAATGCATATACGGTGCTCGATATATTGAATCGAAGCCGCAAGAACAAAATTACACCATGTATATATACGTTGGACGGTTGGACGGGGCATGGTATATATCATAGGTGGAGGTTACCGCTACTGCTCGAACACACCTCAAGGCACATTTACCCCCCAAGCCAATGAAGCCGCCTTAAATAGGGGAAAATTTTGCAAGAACAGGAGAAAATGAGCAAATATATACGACAAAAGTTTAGCAAATCTGTGCAAAATTAGAGCAAAATCAGGCAAAAAGAAATCCTAAAATTCCGAAAAAATTCACCTTTGATTTTTTCACCAATTCACCGCCTTCACCAATTCGCCAACCTATGATATATATATGTCGTCCATTTCCACCTAAATTTTTCCACCAGCTCCCCTCATGTACTTTCGTGCGCGCCTAATAACCGAGCTAAGCAATACGTTGTTGTTATTCTTCGTTCAGTTACGTATTGCTTCGTGACTTTTATCCAAAGCGCACAGAAAACAATATTCTAGTGACCACAAATATAGAAAATGCTGCTGGAGCAATGAACAAAATATCCTCTTACGATAGCGTTATACATGCTCCTTAATTTAGGGCTGTTATTTTAATTGGTGTAGCTTGAAATTTCTCCCTCCTTCGGCGCGGATCCTTACAGGGCAAGGACTACCTTCATGGGTGGCAAAGCAGGGCCCGCAGGGGGAGGCAAGGCCTCAGGGAAGAGCCACCTGCCCCATATGATCGTGAATGGTTAATATTGGATCGAATTTAATGCAGTTGCTTATTGTTTTAGGCGTCAAATTATAAACTATTGCTCAGAACTTTTGGTATTTCATTCGGATTGCTTTGTCTTATTCATAAAGCAAGTCACGAGTCTAAATTTTGAGAAAAATCGCTTTACTTTTGGTAGTGATGTTGCTGCAAATTATGTATATATCATACATGCTGACGCACCGAGGTCTCAGGTGGGGTAGCCGGGGTCGGCGGAGGGGGCGGGGAGATCATCTCAGGGGCAGAGGCCTCCGGATGCAGAGAGCTCCTGAAGGGGGTGTTGAAATGGTGCAAGGATGGGGAGCTTCAGGGTTGGTGGGCTTAGGGTACGTCATGGACATTTTTAGACGTACTGTTACAACGTATTTTTGAAAACAATTTTGGACCCAAGTGGCAGGCATTCCAATGTTACATACGACTTGTAATGTGTAACACAATTGCACACGGCATGTCAAACGTAACTCTGTTACATACGTCACGTCGTATGTAACAGAGTTACATACGATATGTCATAGGCAACAAAAATTTTCGAGTAGTGCATCATTCACAGAGACGTGCGTGCACGAACTGCACACCGTTAGCTATTGCAGCAACCATATTTTATTAATGCAATATTGCAATGCATTATATTGTTGCAGACATAGCGCTGTCAGTGGCACACGCTAAAAATATTGCTGCTACAATAACAATGGCTTCTACTATAATCTCAATAGCGCAAGTCTAAATCATTGCTGCTACAATAGGAATGGTGTTTATTGCACACTCAATGGAACAAGCTAAAACATTGCTGCTGCAATAATATTGGTTTCTATCGCACTGCAATAGAAATATTCAACTATTTTGCAGAAATATTACGCTTGTCTGTATTGTTGCTACAATAGTTATTTGTTTTCACAATGGCCGCGTAATCAACATTAGTAAAATATTAAAAATGCTGACTATGTAAAAAGCTACTTTGCGCTTTCAGTAAATTATTGGATAGTTAGTCAATTTTTCTGACTTTGGTTAGAATGCATCATTTTCTACAAAAATAGAGAATCAGCTTTATTTGGGAAACAAAGTTATGACTGAAGACTTATGTAAAAGTTGGCGGATTTCACATGTTTCACAAAAGATATATATTTGGCAATAACAGATCGTTTTCTATATTCTCATCTAGCACTTTTGACGTTAATTTTAATATTGTTCAAACAATTATTCAGTTAGCTATTTTAACACTCGTAATGTTAATATGATTTATATATTATTGACAAATTCCATTTTTAAATATTTCGTGTGTATATCAGCTGACAAATTCCGAATTCTTTTTGATTCAGAGCTTGCTGTTTTCGGTTATGTCAGCGTGGTAAAATAAATTTAATTCAGCAAAGCTTAGATCAAGTTTTTGAACGATAAGCCTTAATATACGATTAAATAAGCTTTAATAATAACGGTTTAATAACGATTATATAACCTTAATGAACTTTGAAACTGACATAGGTCACGCTTTACATATGATAAAAGCTAATTTTTCCTTCACGTCACGCATCTTCAGAGATATGGCCTATTTGTCCGAAGGAAGTATGATAATATAACCTGAGGATTCATGAAATATCACAATATATACAGCGCAAGCAAAACAATTACATGCGTCAAATTGTTCCTTTACCGTTATTGTTTAAATCAGACATCATTTGCGCTCTAAATTGAAATTTCTAAGATGTACTTCCGTAACCGTATCAATATTTGGTATTTATACCAACAAGTTGAAAAATTCAGCAGTTTTGTAGAGCAGTTCATTCTATGCTGCCATCTTCTAATTTTAATTGTTTCCGCACTTACGCCGCTGTAGTATGAAGTGAAATACCAAAATAGGCATCAATAATTAGTCATATATTTTTCTGCCACTCGTCGTACACAGCAAATTTAACGTTGATAATTTACGACTCAGCAGATGTCGCTTGCGCTTCCGCATGCAAACGTTGATACAGATGTGTGAAAGACCAAAACTTTATAAACGAACATATACATGTTATAAGAACCAAGGTAAATGTCTGTACGGAGCTGTGAATATATAAATAAAGAACCTAGTGCGCCGTTATGCCGAGGACATCGCCGGTTACAAGTAACTGTGTGGCTATGCTCATTGGGTTTCCAGTTTTTTGCCTACGTAATCTGAAGTATAGCGTGGTATCTGGTAATCTGGAATCCCACATGATTTAAAATATAGCCTGGTATTGATACATCTAAAATATGGCACGAAATAAACTATGTTAACTTTTCACGATAAATCACTAAGAACAAGAAATTTAAAACTAATATTTTTCATTTCGCGACTGAAAGTTTGCTGATTTGTTTTCTGTAACTAGCTAAGGAATGATCTCTTTGTTTTAAATTTTACCTGTGTTTGTCATCTTAGTTGAAAAAATCATGAAAACATAGCAACGTGTAAACATTGTTTTAATCTATAGTTTCACTTGATTGGTTACGAATTTGTGCAAGAATGACATCAAAAAATGGAGTTTTACATAAATTGGGTTTTTGGTATGATAAACGCGACGGCTTGATTATCTGTGGTTTTCAACGGGATATGATCTGCATGTGCGATTTCAAATATATAACTGGTCTTCCGTTGTTTCGGGCGGCCTTCGTGTGGTTTTTGGGGTTATATGTAACTTTCGGAGCGTTCAGAACGATAAGTATATATAGATTTTTATACGATTGGGTGATCATCTAAAATACAACCTTACTTTTCTATGCCTTGTCAGAATGTTTTTGAATGGTTTAAGGTTGACCGTCGGCGGAAACGATTTAAAAAATGTTGTCTGTCTTCCCTTTTTAGTTATGCGTTGTTTTATGTTGTTACATTCTTTGATAATCATATTCCAAATCTATCCCGATATGAGTAATGCTATGTGCAATATTGCATCGTGTTTTTAACTACTATTGTAGCAAGAATACAAGCAAGAATAATATTGCTGCAAAATAACTGAAAAGTTCTGCTGCTGTGAGATAAAAACCAATGTTATTGCAGCAGCAATATTTTAGCTTGTTCCATTGAGAGTGTAATACAAACCAGTGTTATTGTAGCAGCAATGATTTAGGCTTGCGCTATTGAGAGTACAATACAAGGCAATGCTATTGTAGCAGCAATATTTTTAGCTTGTGCCATTGACGGCACTATGTTTGCAATAATATAATGCATTGCAATATTGTTTTAATAAAATATGGTTGCATCAATAGCTTACGGTGTGCAGTTCGTGCACGCACGTTTCTGTGAAAGATGCATAGATGGGCGCATTATTCTGTGAACGAACAATAGGGGAAAGTTAGCGAAAACTCACATACTTTCAGTGCATCTTTTCTGGAGACAAATTCTAACACTTGTGCGCTTGAAGCGATCACAAATTCAAGAATGCAACGGCCTCTGTGTGTAATGCCCCACTTGGGGGTATGGGGCTGTAAGACCGGAACTGAGGAGGTTCGCGGGTACACTAAGTCAGGGGTAAATTTGTACCTTTTTAGAAACTCATAATTTTCTACAATTATGGAAAACATTTAGGAATTTTTGCCAATTTTGTGGTGATTGGACTGGGGTTCAGACGCAATAAAAATAGGTAATTTGGACCACACATAAAATATTCTGATTGCGAAGCTATGTTTTAAACATGGAGAGAAACGTTTGCTTAAGCGGTCATTTTACGATAGCCGCGCGTACTTGTATTACTGACGTTACAATCAAGTTTTCGCAGCAGTTAATTTCATTGTTGCAACATTTAAATATCATGATTAGGTCGTATTTCAAACCGCCTAGCGCCATGCTTTATACGCTAAAGTACGCCAATTTTTTATATACGACGCTTCCTTAATACCCATTCTGGCTGCTAATCTGCGTGTGAAATACCGCTAAATCCTTTAGAGTTTTTCAATTTCCAGCAAATAGCACGATGACTAGACTATGCAACAGCATTCTACAGATGGGCGGACATATATTTAGCAGCCAGCATTAGATTGGGTACCAATATCGACCTGCAGGGAGGCACCAATAGCAGACTGGAGGGGGCTCCAATATCAATCTGGAATTGGGCGCCAATATCAAATTGGAGGTGCACCAACATCAAACTATAGGGGGCATCAATATCAAACTGCAGGGGCACCAATATCAAGCTGGAGGGGGTACCAATATCAAACAGGAGTTGGGCTCCAATATCAAACTGAAGGGGTCACAATTATCAAACTAAATTTGGGGTACCAATATCAAACTGGAGGAGGACACCAACATGAACCTGGAAGCGGCAACAATATCAAGCTTGGGGCACCCCTATCAAACTGGAGGGGAGTACCAATATCAAACTGGATGTTCAGCAATATCAAAATGCAGGGGTGGACCAATATCAAGCTGGAGGTGGCACCTATATCAAACTGGATGGGAGCACCAACATCTCGAGGGGATGGGGACAAAAATATAAAACTGAAGAGGGGACCAATATCAAACTGGAGGGAGGCACCCATATCAGACTGGAGGAGGCACCAATATTAATATGGAATTGGGCGCCAATATCAAACTAGAAGCGTACCAACATTAAACTGGAGGGATGCACCAATATCAAACTGGAGTGAGGCACTAATATCAAACTGGAGGGGGCACCGATATCAAACTTGAGGACACCGATATCAATAATGAGCTTGCTTTAACAGATTTTTGTCTGTAATTGCTAGCTCTTAGAAACTGTTGTCTCTTACAGCCAGATGTAACATACAAAACTCTCTTACAGCCAACGTTAAATATTTTAAATTCTGATGAATAGATATTAGAGACTTTTGTATGTTATAACTGGCTGTAAGAGACAAAAGTTTCTCACAGCTAGCCATTACAGACAATAATCTGTTATGGCTAGCTACAAGAGATTTTTGTCTCTAATAGCTAGCTGTTAGAGATTTATGTGTTTATTGACTAACTATATAAGACTAAAGTATCTTATAGCTATCTGTTAGAGATTTAAATATCAAACAAGCAGTCAAGTAAGACGAAAATCTCTAGCAGCCGTTTGCAAGAAACATAAATATCATATAACCGTCCAGTAGAGATTTTAGTTTCTTACAAACGGCTGTTAAAGACAAAACTACACACTTTTTGCACTCATTATTCTGTGAAACCTGCATAATAACTATTCAGAAATATCTGTGTCAACCATACCATACAAACTGCATACGGTGCCCACCACAGTTCGGTAAATTAGGGTAGTTGCGATACCCTACAAAGAAAACTCAGTAGCTAGGGGTGCGGCAGACACCCTCACATTTTGTTATGCGGTACGGGCATGGCTGTCGCCGTCTGCACAGCAGAGTGGCCGCTACAGGGGGTTAATAGTTCCAAACAGTGGGGACACTATAACGTGAACGCCGCATATAGTCGCATATACAGCAATTGTGAAAGGAAGATTGAAAGTCGCATATACAGCAAATATGGAAGGAACCTGCAGCTTTAACGAGAACAGCCAAAGTTAGTGTAGGGTACTGCGGTACCCTGTAGCTAAGCCGATACCGGAGTCTCGGTATACTAAGCCTAAGCATAGGCTCATATATAAGACATACACTAGGCCTAAGTCGCCGAACCCATAGCTCTGCGCTGTTTTTTCTAACGATATAACGTACTGCCCCTCCGAGGTACCTGGGCAACCATATTAAGGTTCCATATAAAAATTAAATAAGCCAGGTACAAATAATAATCTATCTTTATTGTTGAAACAATAGGCCAACATTGATAGCAATCAAATTAATATATATAAACATAAACACGATACTAATTTATAAATGCTATTGTCGTTACAATAGCTACCAAATTTTTTATCATTAATGCAATAGAAGCCAGCATTATATGGTATTAAATATATCGGTAACTGCTAATGTTGCTAAAATGCTACGAAAAAACTATTGTCGCTGTATTTATGTTAGATTCTATTGTCGCATGGTGTTCACTATGCGTGCAACCCAATACCATTGTGGTCGAATTAAATCAACTACTAACGTATATTTAATGTATATGTTGGATTTTTTCAAACCGCCACATCCGATTCGGACCTAGTAAAATTGTGGGCATTCTCTGTCGCATCGAATGCAATGCAGATAGTCCGTTAATGTAGAACCGTGAACGGTCTCGTATTATAAACTTGTTGGTACATCTATTACAATGATATCAACGTGTATTGATGGCGATGTGTTGTCGTTGAAATTTCTTGTAACATTTGCTATTCATTGTAATAATATTTTAAATATTATATTAACCTTTTCGGCTTTTATGTTTGAAGATTTTAGAAATATAATAAAAATGTGTTTTTCTGTTATTTGTTTGAGTTGTTGGGTGGAATTTCGTATATCTAAAATGGTAACTTAGTAAAATCAGCATTGTGTATATTCATTGTAATTATATATACTGCCTGCAGCACGATATTCAGCTTGCATAATACTCTTCCTATCAAAACGCAGGGGCTCGGTGGTTAGCTTTACCCTACTGCTCATCGCTTCATGAAATATCAACCAACTCATCAGCTATTTATTGATCCGCGGCAGACACATATATAATTAACATTGTATTAAAGAACATTATGTTATTAAAAGCAACGCAGCGTATTGCACAAAGATGCAGATATGGTTGATGCGATTGCACGTTTTTGTGCATATGGTATCAACCATTGCACACAATCTATAAATATAGACGCTACCATTGCTAATTGCACAAAGATGCAGATATGGTTGATGCGATTGCACGTTGTTGTAGATATGGTATCAACCATTGCACGCAAGCTATAATTATAGAAGCTACCATTGCTCTAGCAGTATAGCAATAGTCAGCAATATTTCACTCGACATGTGGTAATGGAAGCGCGTATTAGCATTTTGCGTGCAATGGAAAGATGTTATCTTCATTTTGCGTGCAATGGAAAGAAGTTATTTTCATTTTGCGTGAAATCGTTGCTCGACGTGTTTACGGTGTGCAGTTCGTGCACGCACTTCTGTGTGAAATTGAAACATACAAAATAGGATGGTTGCCGGGGTCATTTTAAGTTTAGTCGAGCATAATGTAAATCATTGGACCACTGTATACTTCAGAAAGAAAAGTATCTGTAAATTTATACGCACAGTAAGAAAGTATTTAGTATCTAGTCAGGTGCTAGGGTCCGCGGCTGGTATGTGTTCAGCTACCGGGTGTGGCCTCTACGGTGATAAGGCTTCAGTGGGCTTGCCCACAGTTTACCATACCACAGTTTTAACGCACGAACATTTGAAACAACAAAAACGTGGATCCAGCGTATGTTATTTCACTACAAATACAAGCACTTTCAGATGCAAGCTATTAACTTAAGTATATATATATATGTAGATTTTTTCAATAACTAATTTTCCCCATCGTGGGATGGGGATGGGTTGCCGAATCATGTAAAGAATTTCCCCCTTTACGGCGACAGGGGGTTAGCCAGCAACTCTTGTGAGGGTTTGCACGGAACTTTGTAGGGGGGCACCATTCAAAAAGCTTTTTCAGTAGCATTTGTGAATAATTTGTAGTAGAAATATAGCTAGTGGGTAATATGGCGAGTATCAGAATGCAACAAAAATTACAGTTTACATTAACGCCTAAGTAGACAGCTCTGGTACAGTCAGATAGTGCCCTTGCATCATTGACAGCCTCCTTTGAGCCATTTTTGCCAGTCCGCGCATCTCGAATGTACGACCAGCAGTTGTCGACGATAGAAGAATTCTACAGTGCACTGAAAGAAACCTGTATTATTACTGCGGACTACGACTACACCGTCAAAGTATGGAATCACTTTCGTTTTCGAAACACTTTACGACTACCATGTTTTAAATTTACTAACCGATGTGATTCTGTTATGCAACGTGGTTGAAAATTATCGCCAATTTAGCTAGGATCACAATCGACTAGCACTATATGGCACTACCATCGCTAGTATGGGCGGCCTGTTTGCGCAAATAAACTGATTCGCTATAACTGAGCACTGAGCTGCGTATGTATGATTTATTTGAGCGCGGAGTAAAAGGAGGAGTGCCTTGTATTATGGAGCGATTTGCCAAAGCTAACAATCCGAACTACACTTCCGAAGTCCGCAATGCACAGTATAGTGTAACAGCCCGAGATTTTCAGGGACTTTTAACAGAATATCTAAAATAGAGAGAACAACCAAAACTAGGGTCAAAAAGGGGCAAACTCAACATTATGAGCGATCGGATACCGGTGGAGCGCGATTCAAGCGTTACATTGTATACCATTCATTGTTTTTATAAAATATAGTTGTATCCTGATTATAATCTGTTGTGTCGTCACGCTACACCCTCCCGAAGTGCACGGGGTGATTTTCGCACAATAATGGAATAATCGTGATTTTTATCTATGGTATCCGGTCGGCCCCAAATGAATTAATGATAATCATATGTATTACTATAATAATGTGTTGGGGGGGAAACGGCTGCGCACTCGGATGGGCCAGGGACAATGGGCAATAGTTTCACGATCTCATTTTCCGCTTTCATTGCTTCGGTGTCTTACGGTCGATCCCGGTGCGTACGCCTAATATTGTATAATAATAATCGATGTGGTAACCATTACTTGGATGTTGTAAAAATGTATTTTGTACTGCATGTCCGGACAGGTCGGTACGTTACGCTGAATCTTTGGCCAAAATTCAAAAAGGGGGAGTTTTGTTACAGTTCGAATCTCGAGGACCTGTTCTGGCATGCAGCTGTGGCATAACTGAATCATGGAGTGAAGAGGGAAATCAAATTTACGGGAAAGAAAGTAACAGAAGTATTAGTTATCTAAAACGTCATTTTATAGGGTCTGTTTAAAAACAAAATTTTAATAGTTTCTGTCACTTAAGGTAAGGTAGGCTTATTACGTTATCAATAGGGTCCCCAAAGGCTTCAAAATTTTGCGTTCGGGCCAACTTGTTCTCCACCAGTGAATACTTAGGGACCCCTAGGTAGGCGTTTAAACACTTAAACTTCAAAGGTTCAAATCTCAACCAAAATAACCAAAACTCACCAATTTTTTGAGCTCTACACCTCCAAGGGGTCTAACCCTAACTAGTTCAACGAAAACCGGGGCCATGTAACCCTATCGGCTCGCATAGTATCGTAATAACCCCAGTGGACTACCAAAATTTGCTGTTTTCATCTCATAAAACGGCCTCTAACATTTGTCCTACATTTAAAATCAGCCCTATTTGTCCTACATTTAAAATTGTATTTTCGTTAGTAGGCGACCAGCCAGGGCATGGAACTGACCCCGCCCCCGGCCGCTTACTCCTGTTTGATCGTCCGCAATCATGAGCAACGTTCTAAATTTTTGAGAAGTTGGGAGCGCCCTGAACGGCCGTATAAATTTTCTTTTAGACAGCCTTGCGCCCACCAGCGCGAGGTTTAGGTTGTTTTTGTCTCTTTTTCTTATGTCCGAAAATAGCCACGCCAAGGGGCATCAATCTTTCTATTATTATGCGTCGTTCATAACAAGTTGCGTGCACTCACTGCACACGGTTACGCGAGAACCGCAGTGCTCGTTACATTAGAGTTGTCGCTACAACGTAATGACAATGTTGTCAGTCGCTACAAGCTTCGTGCAACAGCTGACATTTCTAAACGATGCTTGTAGCGACTATAGCAATTGGTGTTACACTGCTTGTAACAACATTGTTTAAAGTTGCACGTACAGTGTAACGACAACAAAAATCGCCGCACCACGGTGTAGCGACTAATAATGTCTTTGCACTAGAACTGTAACAGAAACCGTAGTAGCTGCACGCTGGTTTACCAACGTTTTAAACTAATGCACGCAATGTTTGTTACGTAAACCCATATTGTTGAACGCTGGTGCAATAAGCAGAGAATCTTTGCATTCGCACTGTTTTTATGCACAGTGAGTAGTAACTAGCGAACCACCGCGCTATGATATCCATATAGCTCGAGGGGTTGCATAGATATTTTTTGGTGTATTTGGGCCGATTGAAAAACAGATTTTGCCCGCCCGTGCAGCTTGAACCATGACAAAGCAGCATACAGTCATTCCTGCAGATACATAACGGACATTTCTCAACAAAATGAGACAAAAACAGCTCGATAGCTGCAGCGGATGCGCAGATTTTGCCGTCTTCGTGTATTTTTCGCATCATGGGTCAATTTAATATCTTCTTTTGGTACAAATCCTATATCATGAGATAGCAGCGTAGCAAAGCATTTTATACAGACTGATTATAAAGGCTTATTTGCTCTACAAAATGAGCCCAATTTGATTCAGATATGTGCACCGTTAACCATGATACTATATAATACGTGATTTTTCGAGTCGCTTCGGTGCACAACCCGAGCTCATTTAGCCCGTTTTTTCGAGTGGAAGATCTTGGAATCAGGGCACTAATAGATATTTCAACCTTTTAAATTTGCTATTGTGCGAATCAATCCTCCTAGCCAAGTTGAATTATACGTGAATTATACACCGTTGTACGCGCGTTCAAATGGTAGAAACCGTTGTATGATTATTCATCGCATTATAAAATGTGATAAAATTGTCTCTAGACATCGAACATGAAACTGAACATATTTAACAATCAACATTTTGTTTAATTTCTGTCTTTTGTACAAAACAACACGCCAATCGATAGACCTTCATAATGTAACTTCCACTAAAGCACATCAGCTACTATTTGTTCAAAAGATTAAATTTATTACGTTTGTTATGCCGTCGAAGTTACAGTATTGTCAAATTTTGATATATGAAGGAGAATACACATGATTAATTGCCTGCAACAATATATGGTTGTTAGTTGCATTCTTAGGACAACTCGACATCAACACTTTAACATAAGCTAGCGGATTCGTTTGATGTTTAATCAATTCATGTATGTATTTATAGACATTCGTTTTTCTAGTGGGGAATGGTGTGTCCACTTTGATTGTTATTTGTTCATTCTTAGAATAAGCGCGGTTTCGAGAATGCAACATTTGGGCAAACATCACACATATGGCGCCGATGCCCAAATTTAGCGTCCATGGCTGCAACGCCAACAGCAGTTTACATGAGGAAATAGAAAACTATATATAATATTGAACCTATCACATATCTGAATCAAATTGGGCTCATTTTGTAGAGCAAATAAGCCTTTATAATCAGTCTGTATAAAATGCTTTGCTACGCTGCTATCTCATGATATAGGATTTGTACCAAAAGAAGATATTAAATTGACCCATGATGCCAAAAATACACGAATATGGCAAAATCTGCGCATCCGCTGCAGCTATCGAGCTGTTTTTGTCTCATTTTGTTGAGAAATGTCCGTTATGTATCTGCAGGAATGACTGTATGCTGCTTTGTCATGGTTCAAGCTGCACGGGCGGGCAAAATCTGTTTTTCAATCGGCCCAAATACACCAAAAAATATCTATGCAACCCCTCGATCTATATGGATATCATAGCGCGGTGGTTCGCTAGTTACTACTCACTGTGCATAAGAACAGTGCAAATGCAAAGATTCTCTGCTTATTGCACCAGCGTTCAACAATATGGGTTTACGTAACAAACATTGCGTGCATTAGTTTAAAACGTTGGTAAACGAGCGTGCAGCTACTACGGTTTCTGTTACAGCTCTAGTGCAAAGATATTATTAGTCGCTACACCGTGGTGCGGCGATTTTTGTTGTCGTTACACTGTATGTGCAACTTTAAACAATGTTGTTACAAGCAGTGTAACACCAATTGCTATAGTCGCTACAAGCATCGTTTAGAAATGTCAGCTGTTGCACGAAGCTTGTAGCGACTGACAACATTGTCATTACGTTGTAGCGACAACTCTAATGTAACGAGCACTGCGGTTCTCGCGTAACCGTGTGCAGTGAGTGCACGCAACTTATTGTGAACGACGCATTACAGCTGGTAAATGTAATGCACAGGCTCGACGTGCTTTGTGAGTGTGTGATCGTCGCCGACAAAGTTAAGCACACAGTTGTTCTTGCTGCAAGCCGTAGGGTCTGTTAGTCGACATTTATGCCAACTCGTAATGTGCATCTTGTATATATTAGAGTGTGACAGTTTGAATGTTTGCTATGCATCTCCGCGAATTTAAAGAGTTTAAATTTCGGCATTTTAGGTGGACAATTTAGAGACCAGGCAAGGAAAGAGACACAAGAGGGGGTTGACCGGGGTATAAAACGAGGAGGCCCGATGCAGCGTTGGGACCAGTGGAGAACAGCGCTGTCAGAGTTGGCGGTTTTGGTTTATATTTGGCGGTTGTCGTGTGCTGGTTTTTGAAAGTTTGAAAGCTTAGCAGTTTATTTCGATTTTTGCGTTCTACCATTCTTTTTCCAGGAGCGCCTCTCGCTGTGTAGACGCAGTGGAGAGTCTCTCCTGGCGATCTTTGCTTGGTTTTCAAGGTTTCGCTAGCACGGGCTGCCCTTGCGGATGCTGGCGTGTCCGACGGATGCTCCACGCACCCGTAAGTGCAAGTCCCGACAAAATTGGAAACGCTTAAATCGATCACAAAATTCTTTTCGATTCTCGACTGGTTCCCCGCTCGCCGGGTCGCAATTTTTGTTTTGTGGACACGGGGGGCGAAAGTAAATTATGGAGTGATGTGAATGGGATTGAGGGTTTAGGAAAACACACGGGGTAGGGGAAAAAACACAGGGACACGGGAGGGGTAAGATGCTGAAAACGACGTGTTGACCTGGAGGCAACCGCTAGCGCAGACATTATATAAGCATAAGTAAGAATCATTTGCTAGGCTACCTCTTAAATCTAGAGCATTTGTACCCTGAGCATTTTATTTACCATGTAACTGACAATTCGTTTCCAAACCAGTTCTGCATGCCGCCTAGACACGGTAGGAGACTTCATCGATTTACATTAAACAGTTTAGGGCCCCGCCGCGACACAACTCATAAAATTATTAAGCCCTGTTTCGATTCTTGTTTCGGGGTTCCCGTGCACGCTTTCAAGCTGGTAGCATAAGTTTAACCTATATTGTAGGATAGTAAACGCGGACGGCTCCAGCAAGTGAAAGACTCATTTGCTGGAGAGCAGCAGAAGAGTGCTGCTCAAAACGGACGTAGTCATTTGCAGGCGGTGATGCAATAAAGTCATACAGGAAGTTCAAGAGACGGAACCCCGGACGCGAGCCACGAAATTCGAGCTCCTGCACTGAGCTTTGCTTATATCCAATGAATTCATCTGGTTAACCTCAGAACCCAGACGGGTCTCATGCCGTGAAGAAACGGTAGAGCACCCCGTCACGATTTTCGACAATCAATAATTATCGTTGTGTCGATGCGGCTGCTCCAAAGGGAGTGACGTGTCACGACCCTTCGTGCGTTATGTTCCCCTGCTTTTTTACTGTTTTAGGGAAACGGGGTTTCGGAAGTGTCGTAAACGTAAACTTTTATAGTTTTCTTTTATTTTCGAATCACGCTATTTTTTCGGTTGAAAGTGGCGGCAGCAATCTCGCCGGGTCGGTGCCTGTAAATGACTGCGGACCCACACGCGAAATGGAAATGCCTGGAGAGGCGGTAAACCAACTTGTAGGTCGAGTTGGAGTCAGCTGCGGCTTTTAATCTGCTTTGAATTTAATCAAAATTGTTCGAGACTGCACTCCTTTAATCGAGCTGCGGCCCTGAGAAGGATGCAAATCAAATGTCTCTCCAAGCTTAAACAAAATTATCAAGCGAGTACCCCCACACCGTGTAGACGCGGTAGGGTCCTCGTCATAACATAGGGGCCAGGCCGAACACCCTGGTTAACCCACCGGCAGCATGCTAAGCTAAGCGATTCCCTTAGGTCAGCTAGCAGTTCAGTCGGGGTTGTCCGGGCACCACACTAAGGAAAATGGTGGTGCAGCTGAGAACTGGTCCTAGTACATATATGAATATTTTCGCTTAATAAAAATGCTAAACAGTTGAACATATTATGACAGAGCCTGTCGTTGGCGAACCACTGGTTCTAACGTTACGATGGAAGAAAGTGTATACCTATCAATAAAGTAATCGATTGCTGTATTAGCCTTTGAATAAAAACTTTTCGGGTTAGTATTTTATATGAAAATAAATAAAAATTTTGACGCGTGGTTATATAGTAATGTTATAAGCAACGGAAGTGATATTACCATTTTACTTTTTCATCCTAATGTCGTTAAAGGTAAATGAATGCATTGAGTCGCGATACGACAAATTTTAAGTTTCACTTTATTCAGCATTAACGTTATAATGTCCCGCTATTTCGAAGTTTTGTCCCTCTGTAGTCGCGACCCTTCCGTATAGACTGTCAGGGTGCCACCTATACTGTAAATCAATTATCGAGGGTGTACGAAACACCCCTACTGCTACATTTTTTCTTTACAGTGTCGTATACACCCTTAGCTACCAATTTATGTGCGAATTTAAACTGTAAAGGACACCGGCTGTTGCTAATGTGGTTTATAAGTCAACTGTGTTGTGTAGTTTTTTTTATTCTAGATATTTGTATCTAGGCCATATGAAAGTTGATTAAATAATGTCGAGCACAGTCAATAAAACTGCAAGAAGACACGATGTGCTTGACACTGTCGAGAAGTTGCAATATTCCTAGCTAGCTACTGTTGAAAATATTTATAAAAACATGGGGTGTCTAAGACACCCTGTTGTCGACAGTGTGCCTGACACTGTGTGGTGTGCATAGGTTCCAAACGTTGGGGCCATTATAACGTGAACGCCGCATTATGAAATGTATCATATTTACCAACATATAGGAAAATGGTGAAACCAGATTTTTTACCGACGACCTCCTTTCAACATCAAATCGTGGGAGATATCTCCAACTAAATAGATTTGACGTGTTAATTCAGAACCCAAGTTCTTTTTGGTTCAATTTGTGTAACAGCGTGCCTGGTTCATAAACATAGAACTTGCAATGGAACAAGGGCTTACTATTTTTCTGATTTACGACGACTTTCTAAGAAATGCTTGTCAGCATATTTCCGCAGGAAAATGGAACTTTGTAGACGCTTAAAACGGTAAGCTAAGCAAAATTAAAACCCAACTATCCAAAAGTTACAAATCGTAATGGCAGAGGAACAATTATTTAGTGTACCTCTCTAGCAACAAAAATATGTACTGTTTACAATATGTACTGTTTACCATAAATATAAATAGAACCAGAAACTTCCAGAACTATTTATCGTTCTCAATTTTATTCTCACGTGGCACACAATTCAAATTTGTGTCTCTATTTTTTGCAACAATAATTAAATAAAAAATAAAATTGTGAATCAAATAAAATTGCTGCAATCGACCGATTTGATCACGTTTAGTTAGTAGTCTCTTGTTTTGCTGCGTTTTTTCAATGTTTTTTATTGAAATAAAATATAACTGCGAAATTTTAGCCTTTATAAGAAAAGTAAGGCATTTTGGGCCGAAAACACCGAAAATACATTATGATATTTCAAGAGAAACTAAGATATTTGCCTGGTTTCGAATTTCGATCATAGCAGATAACGTATATACTTGGGGATTTTTTTGAAGCAGGACGGTGATTTACCGCGAAATACTACACAACCCGTGAACAAGTGAGCAACAGTTATAATATATTCATTGGTACCCATATTTTATGGCTATAATTCGTGAACACTTAATATATAATATATCCTTTTACACACGATACAATGTTTTCGAGATGTTTAAACGGTCCCATGGATGCGTTGAATATGATTTTATGGCTATAATTCGTGAACACCTAATAATTTATTCTTTTAAACACGATACAATGTTTTCGAGATGTATAAACTGTCCCATGGATATGTTGAATATGATTTTATGGCAGGAATTCCAAGATATATCGATATAAGCATAATTTTGAGCAAATCAAAATGATGAGTGATAACTAGAATACTGGTGAGATGACAACATGTGATTTCGTCCAAGAACACAGCATTACTTGACACCATTTCAATTTTGATGAAAGTAACAGCAGTTGGCAGTGCTGCAACTGGTGCAAATTATGCAGCAGTTTTTAGCATTCCAACTCCTGATTATCGCTTAGAATCTTCGTATTAGCCAACATTAACCAAATTATGACAAAATGAGCGGAAAGTAGCAATTCTCCAACTGGTAAAAATCGTGCGGCAGTTGGCGCCGCTACAACTAATGATTTTTATCCCCAGCACCTCGCATTACGTGGCATCATTTCTGCTGTGACATAAATGAACACCAGTGGCCAGCGTTTCAACAGGTGCGATTGTTACACAGTTGGCAGCGGCTAAACTGCATCATTTTGACTCAGAACTCCCGCATCAGTATTAGCACAGAGTACTTGGCAGTATCAGAAATGAGCAGTAGTTGACGCAGCTCCTAATGGTTTGCAACAGTTGGCAATGCTCTAGCACCTGCATTTTGACCCAGAATCTCCACATTAGTAGGCATTAATTCAACGACGACAAAAATAAGCAGCAGTTGGCAGTGCTCCAACGCGTTTGAAACAGTTGGAAGCGGGCCAATTGCTGCATTTTTGCCCAGATACCACAGTTTCCCCATTTCTTTACCTGGTATAATACAGTCGAACGTAATTAGTGTGGAACAACTGGAAGAGTTAAAAAGTTGTAAACATGGGGTATAAATTTTGAGTAATGCGCGTTGAAAAAAAGTTAAAATTTTGGAAAGTGCCCGACAAAATATGGAAAAGGCCAAACTCGCGAAGGCGCTTATATAATTCGCGAAAAAACTAAGTTTGCAATAGGAAAAATGAAATGTTGTGTTGAAAACTTTGACAGATTTGGTTTGATAAATTGATAAACTTGATAATTGACTTTACTCGCCACAATTGACCGCTGCTCGCAGGCAAATTGCTCGTGGAAAAATATAATTTTATATCGAAAATTTAATAGATTGGTCAAGTTCGCTCATTGCGCGGTCACTGCTGGTTTGTTGCTCTCTCGCTAGTAAGGTGACAGCAATAGTGGCGAGTACTGTAGGGTTAAATATGACGAACTTAACACTCAAAATTTGATTTACCGTTTTTGCAGTGGAGTTTTAGGCCAAAACCAAGTCAAATTTTGTTATTTCCGTATATCATATGGTAACTCCTAAAGTATTTGAAAAAATATCACAGTACATGTGACCTCAGCCATTGCAACTGCAGGAGAAATATCTAACCAACGTTAATTTCGCCGAATAGGGTTTCGAAAATAATCAATTATATGCCAAAATGGCTAATTTTATGTAAATAGCTGGAGTATGTCTTGCGTATTTGACTTAAATTCTGACTAGGTCTACGTATAATTGGCGTACTACTTGATATCCTGACATCGTCCGAACTCTACTAAATGGATAGCCCATATCCAAAAGCACGATCTTGTACCAATATATACCAATTATATTGGTACAACATATAGCTGTTATAATCGTTTTGAAATCGTTGGCTCTATTTGGTTTAATTTTTTACTATGCATGTGTGGGTGCTGTGACTGGCGCGTACTGCTGATTTCATCCCGAGATTTGATATATGGCTATGAAATGTCAACGCATCTGTCTGATCGCAACATCTGCGTTTCATACACCAATTGATTTATCCTTCATTTATTGAATATTATTTACTATTCCAACAATTCATGGGTAAAAATAGTAGTACTTAAATATAAATCAATGAATGCGAGGTGCCGATATCTTGGGTTCAAACGTTATATCGCACGTTATTTTTTATCATCCGCAGTGTCGTAGAGCATCTGGTTGCATTTTGCAACTTTTTGCAAATATTTTAGCATCTGGTTGCATTTTGCAACTTTTGCAATATTTTGCGGCTTTTCACGAATTAACCACGAACCCTGTGTTCGATTTATTTATTGCCCTGATTTAGTTAGGAAATATTTTGCCATATCAAGTTCAGTATGATCCATTAATATGGTCTCACCGAAGTACTGTAATTCGGGTATTAATCTCGTTTATCGAACGATTTATTGCACGACAAATTTTGAGCATCATGTTCCTGGAACAGAACGCTGCTCGACGTAACGATGGAAGAAACTGTATTGATGAACATTCATTCTTCGGTTATGGCAAATAGGCATATATTTCACATATAAGAGAGCGTTCTTGTCGTTGTAGGGCGGAGAATCAATTTTACTGTAGTAACAGGCGGTGGTTAATATTTTCAAACGCCGCACGTGCGGGTAAACTAGGTACGTCTTTTGAAGCGATTATCGTACTATCTGACTGAATGTATTCGTAGCAATGCTAGTGTTATCAGCATGCAACAAGTGATGAATGAATTCGGACGGACAGTGGAAATTGCAGTTTTGGTCATGGCTGCCGAGTTTGCACCTGAAATAATTAGCAATGAAATAAAATTTAGGATCCATAAGCTGTTATAATTTTTAAGTCAAAGAATTTTATGTTTTTATAATTGCTGATCTGTGCAGGGCACTAGCTTGTTATTAGGAGATAAATCCCAAAATCCGCATAAATCGCCGAACCGCACAGACTGCTTTGCTTTGACGAACCATACTGAATGCCGAGCCATACTAGCGCATGATACAAAAAGTTCACTGTATACTTAAGTGAAATCAAATATGGTGCTCTCATAAATACATATTTCTGAACGAATAGATTACTACAAAATCCACTGAATTGTTGTGTCCTACTTCGATGGTTTAGTTAATGATTCTGTGACCATGTCCAGTCAGAGAGCACAGCTGACCAGCTTTCAACCTTAATTAATTAAAATTTTTTTAGTAAAATCAAGAGGGTACAAGCGCAACCTGAAGCCCCATAAATTTCTGAACGAATAGATTACTACAAAATCCACTGAATTGTCGTGTCCTACTTCGATGGTTTAGTGAATGATTCTGATGATGTGACCATGTCCAGTTAGAGAGCACAACTGACCAGATTTCAACCTTTATTAATTAAAATTTTTTTAGTAAAATAAACAGGGTACAAGCGCAACCTAAAGCCCCATAAAGTATTCCTATCTCTGATCATATGACTTTTCATATACGCTCATGGTGATTATGGTAGTCGGCGGTACGGTTATTAAAAAAACTTACCGTCTACTTTGACTAGAAGAGCTTTTGTTGTGATGCCAGGCGCTGCACACCCGTAAATGCCACCGTCTTCTGGAACCACATCGCTGATGATCAGCTCGGCTGTTGCTATCATTTTATCGGCACTTAGTTTTGGTTTGTCGACGCTGTATCCTAAAAATTAAAATTCATTTAGAAAGTTTCAAAATTTTCTAATCAATTGAAATTTCTCATTGACTTGCTCTCTTCCACTTGAAAAGAAAGCTTCAGCGAAACATATCACACCAAATTGACGAAATCTTAAAACTACTATTCATTCGTTGAACATTTACTAGGCATTAATAGTTTAATACAATATTGTATTTATCTTCTTAGTCACTGCATGGATAATATATGCAACAAGCTACAGTTTCGTGCAAAAATCCTTCATTTTAAAGTTGTAAAATGTAACATTTGATATAATAGCACCACCAGCCGACTTCGATAAATGTTAAACCAATTGGCAAACAAACAGGATAAAAGTATATAAAATAACTCAAAAAGGAATCCCGAAAACGTGAATATTTGGAAATATAATGACCCAATCTTTATCGTCAGACATAATTCGTTATTAACAGAAAGGTGTAACGATTCTAGGCTTTTTATCTCGATGTGGACAGATTACGCTACTTCCTGTCCGTATTTAAACTCCAAGCCGGTATTTAAAAGAACATGAAAGTTCTTTTTATAGTAAAGGAGTCAAATTAGAATATATAGAATCATTACATATTGTTTGGGGTTTTCCGGTTAACCCCAGCCCGAAGGCATTTAATTTTGGTGGTACAGTAGTAATTGAGTCGTGGTTCATCAAGTCAGTCGACAAAATTTACATTAAAACCATTAGGGAAAGAATTTTCCGATTTCCTTGAGTTGCTCTGTGGTAGCAAACTTTATAAGAAAATTTTCGATGAATGTACAAAGTAAGCTTCTACTAACCATAGTCAGTCAAACCTCATTGATAAGCTGAGTCGAATGGCGGCTCCATTTGAGCATGATTGAACAGTTTTGAGCAACAGTGTGAAACGAGCTATGGGGGGGTAGTTGGTAAAATTCTGAGTCCAGCTTTTTGGCACCATTCAATTCAGCTTATCAATACTGCACCAATGGTGTATAAAATTATTAGCTTAGCGAGAAATTTTTTTCGAATTTTTTGGCACCAAAAGTTAACCCTAAAAATCGGAAAAAAACTTGGAACACTAACTACAACCCTAGTGGAAATTTTCTGATAAATATATACAGGGGCGTACGCAGGATTTTAGCATGGGGGGGCGCAGCTGAGGTTTGGTTAAGTGTAGCTGCCTACAAATGCTGTTAATATCAAGCATACCGTAATGGACATTTTTCACTTAAAGCGGAACTATCAGCAAAATTTGTGTTTCCATATTGCAGAAGCTTTTCGAACATCTCGGAGAAATGGTGAAATACTCCTACTTTAATCTATGACTGGTGTACCGGCCGACGGTATAAATGAATGTCATTACCACTGCGAATTGTGCATAAGGAAAACAGGATTTCCGAAATTAACGTTTGCATGGACCTGGGGCACACACCCAAACGGTGATAAATTTTTCATGTTACATGTATGCAATAACTATTCAGTAACGCATTACAACAGATGAAGCCGTCGGGTTAGGCCCGTGGCAAACGTGTCCAGCAGTTCGTCAGCAAATTTTCCCTCGGCCATTGCATTGTCAGTAAATTCGCGATGAATATATGCTGCTGCCAGGCCATTGAGACGATCTTCTCCGGTTGTAGAGCGGCGGTAATTTTTCAAGTACGCCAGGGTCGAGAACGATCGTTCACCTTCAGCGGTGGATACCGGAAGTGTACAGAGAATATTCAAAAGGGTATTGATGTTGTCAAAAATGTCTGGATTACATTTTTCAAAGACACTAGTGACAGATTTTTCTGTATTAATATCTTTCCAAGACGCTCTCCATAAATCGTATTCAGCCCGTACACCTGACAATGTCGTTGTCAAATGTAGCCCATAATGAATAACCGACGGTTCTAATTGTGTCCAGCCGTACTTTGCAAAATATTGTGGTAACAACGCTGTTAAACCGGAATCTGCGGCGCGCATGCCATCAAAACGGGAATGTAGTTGTTCAATGACGCCGTTACCTAAGATGGAGCAACTAACCACTAGTAAATACGTCCCTATTAATTTTATTGGTTAAGGCGTCGACCACAGTACCTAGCCGATAGCCACAGCAAATAAGCTAAAACAAACTCTAGATAATCATAAACGATACATATCCATTGGTCGACATCTGTGAGAGTAGTAATTGGCTCCGCAGAAGCATGAAACGGCGATCCTAGAGGATTGAATCACATAAATTTACTTCCGGCCGAGGGAGGAGGCGCTGCATTTCTGGCGTAACCATCTTTCCCTACGCAGGCTAAGAAGCCGAGATCTCAGCATAACCCATGGCCCCTGACATCTTGTATTACCTTAAAGGGATGATAGTACTCAGATATAGCACCAGAGAGATGTAACGTTTTCGAATTGGAAATACGACCACGCACTGAGCTGCCCGCCGTTCTTAACGCGCGAAAATAACATCAAATAGTACTGGCTACATTGCTGTAAGAAATTCAAATATAAAAAATAGGAGTATAAACTTGCTGTCAGGATATGTTCTTAAATTCTAGCATTGTTAAACATATATTTTGTAAAAATGTCAGAAAAATTGGAAGTGTATAAATTTTCCTTATGTCATGTAATATTAGTTATTAAATTCCGCTAACCTGGGACATCAGCTCCCTCAGGCAATGAATTGGATATATTTGAACTAGAAGACGCAGACCGTTTCTTTTTGTAGAGCATTTGACTGTGAGTATGACGAAAATTAACTTGAATTCAAAACAGTATCATTTAACGTTTCGTAATCTATAAAGGTAGCTAAACAAACTAAGCGCGCAAGCCACTTCTTAGCTAGCTACTATTTGTACTTATTTAGCCAAATTGTAGCGAGCGCGCTAAAAATGTATTTTTGTGTATAGAAATACAACTCCACCTAGTTCCAATGGGGGGGGGCGCACGCACCCTGCGCCCCCCCGCGTACGCCAGTGAATATATAAGAAATGTATCCCTTTTCCGAGAAAAAATATTTTGAAAATGCTCAGTATCAAAACGACTTATAAAGCTCTGAAAAAAGTTGTTGCCATAAATTATGGCTCTAGTAGAGAACTCATGACTCACTTATCGAGTTGCGTTGACTGCTGCTATTGTATATAGCTCGTGCATTTTGACTTTTAACAAATAGGCAAATTTTATAAGATGTGTTGCGGCTATATTTTTCTAAATATTATATGAAATTTATATGCACATTTAGCCAGGGCTAATATCTTGCAGTGACCAATATATAAAATTAAGCTTGAATATTTTTGCATGATACGACTAGAATTTTGTATACGTCACATGTATCTTAATGCATTTTGTTTCAAATGTTGGATTTGTTAAATTGACTAACTTTTTCCGTCAAAAAGCATTGGTCGTCGGTTGTGGTACCATCGAACGTGAGGTAATTTTTCGTTGCGGGACTCTTTGTCAAAATATATTTCGCATCGAAGTGAAATACGACCGCCAACCCAAACTAGCTCCGAACCGGATATCTTAGCATCGTATTCTGAAAGATATGACATATATTGAGTTTAGATTAACAGACAATCAACTATAGATACATAATTATTAGGATTTGTGCGCAGGCGTGGGCACAGAGAGGGGGGCGCCCCTCCCGCCAGCATTCGCCAAATGAGCGGATGGAAAGGAAGGGTAGGCCAGCCGGAAAACATGCCTCTCCCCAAATTTTTCGTTAAACTTTTGGTGGTACGAACTGCCAGTGTTAAAATTTTCCAGCCACGGGACAGTCTCACATCCCATGGAAGGATCCAGAGTCAACCCCACTAAGGCAAGAGGTGGAAGTGCGGAGTCTGCCCCGTGGGAGTCAGGAGGGCTTGTAGCTGTTTGGCGGTTGCCTTTTAAAACTTTTATTTTTAAACAAAGTTTTCCTGTTTTCGCTTTCTCGTCGTTTTGACATACCAGGGTTGGTTTCTCGCCGTGCCTCCACGGTGGAGAGCCTTCCCTGGTGCTCGCCTCGTTTCGATTGAACCAAGGGCCGTCCTTGCGGACGTTGGGGTGTCGGAAGGATGCCCCGCGCGCTCCGTAAGGGCCGGGCCCGTCAAAATTCGCGAAATTATCTCAAACTATCAAAATTCGAGTTCTCGCATAACTCGACTGGTTCCCCGCTCCTCGGACATTTTCTTCTGTTCGCAGGTCCGAGGAGTGTTTAAAAATACGTACTCTGGCACTCCTGGTGCGGAGTAAAATTTTCCATTCTAAGGCAAATAGGAGTGGCCAGAGTTTCGATTCTTAGGCAACTGATAATAAGCATGTTTTCATTCTAGGTCAAATTATAGTGACTAAACTTTCAAACGTCTAGGTTAAGAAAAATTTTATAATGTGAATAGACCTGGTTGAGTGCGGTTTCAAAAAAACTCGGCAAACTTTCCTAGGTGCTAGTAGGAGACATACTAAGGACGTAGCCGTTTGCATCTTTGGGTGACACGCGTGGTCCCCAATTGTTTGAGATCGAACTTCAGCGTCGAATCCTCGTTCGTTCGCTGTTTCTTTTGTTCCAAGTTAAATCCTGATGCAAACGACTGCGGGCTGGAGTCGGATCAAAATTTCTAGGAGGTTTATCAGCCGAGCAGAGCACGAGACAGAGACTGGGGCTAGCGGTGAACCAAAGTGTACTGAGCCTGGGTGAGACTCGTATTTTCTAACCGTGCAACTACGGGGGAAGTCTGCGTCGCCACCCTCTCCCGGAGCTCTCTGGGAGCGAGTTTCAGATTGGTCGGATTGTGTGGGAGCCGCTCCAGTCGCTGCCGAGACTGTACAAAGTTTAGAACCTTCGGTCTAGTTTTCATTCAGATCTAAATTGACAAAACGGGGGCAAATCACCGTGATTTGATAGGTCGCTAGTTGTTCATAAATTCAATGTCCGCTCTCAAAAAATTTATCGGGCTTTAAATTGAACGAAGGTTTTGAGGTATAGTACGGGAAGACAACGTAGCATTGTACCTTAGGGTATCTAGTAGGGTACCCGACGCTAGTATTGGCTCAATTATTATCGAATTATAAATGTTGTATATTATAGAGTGCGATACGCCCCAATTGGGCGGTGTGTATAATGTGTGCAAAAGATTTAGCTCGACAGTAAATGAGTTAATCCGTGTCATATTTACTAAAGCAGTTCGGAATTTGGTTTAATTGTCCGATCACGCTAGTTTTAGGTTAACCATAGTAGCTCCAACAAGCACCCTTAAAGATCCATGAACCCAAGTCAATTTTAACCACAGTGAGCAATGCCTCTTCATCACC